>PGFW01027981.1:30519-43453 GCA_003123925.1 Haematobia irritans
CATTCTCCAAAATATTTGCATTAAAATTTTAATTGAATTTTCGAAAAATATTCAATTAGAATAATATTGAATTTTCATAAATAAATTGGATTTTAAGAAAAAATTAAATTTCCTATAGAAATAAATTTGATACTATGAAATAAATCAAATTATAGAATAAACTAAAAACTAGAAATAATTGGCTAAATTTCTTTCATGGAATAAAATTTTGAAAAATATTCTATAGGAAAAATTTTAACACACATTTTTATCCTAGAAATAGCAATTTGACATTATTGAAAAATACTTTTCTATAGAAATATTAAATTTGTGACAAACATTTGCTATATTGATGAAATAAAATTTTGAACAAAATTTTCTAAGGAATAAAATGTTGGGTATCAAATCCAATAGTATCCTACGTCTAGTGTACACTTGTAATAGAATAGTATTAACTTATTAATTAACTATAGAAATAAAATTTTGATAAAATTTTCTATAACGAATAAAATTTTGAACCACCATTTCTATAAGAATAAAAATGTTTGAACAAAATTTCCTAATAGAAATATACTTTTTTCAAAAAATTTTCTATGGAAATTAAATTTTGAACAAAAATTCAAATAGGAATAAATATTTAACACTTTTCTATAGAAATAACTTTTGAGCAAAAATTTCATAAGAAAAAAGTAAATTTTGGACAAAAATTCTATAGAAAGTAAAACTTTGAGAATTCTAGAATAATTTTCTATTATAGAAATAAAATTTTGACAAAATTTTCTATAGAAAATAAAATTTGACAAAATTTGTTATAGAAGAATAAAATTTTGAACAAAATTTTCATAGAAATATAAATTTTGACAAAATCTTTCTAATGAAATAAGAATTTTGGAAAAAAACATTTCTATCAGAAAATAACATTTGACCAAAAAAATTCTAATAGAAATTAAATTTTGACAAAAATCTTCTACTAGAAATAAAAAATTTTGAACAAAATTTTCTATAGAAAATAAAATTTGACAAAAAATTCTTATAGAAATATCATTTTGACAAATTTTCTATAGAAATAAAATTTTGACAATTTTCTATAGAAATAAAATTTTGAAAAATTTTCTATAGAAATAAAAAATTTCTGAACGAAATTTTCTATTAGAAATAAAATTTTGAACAAAAATTTCTATAGAAATAACAATTTTGACAAAAATATTCTAAAGAAATAAAATTTTTGACATAAAATTTTCTATAGAAATAAAATTTTGACAAATTATTCTATAGAAAAGTAAAATGTTGACATAAAATTTCGATAGAAATTGAAATTTTTGAGCGCACATTTCTCTATAGAAGTAAAATTTTGACAAAAATTTCCTATAGAAATATTGCTTTTAATAATGATGATTTTGTTGGCCACATTTTTTATATTATACTTTTGGATGATGTTCCTTTAGCCTAATGGGGCCTAGGCGCACTTGAATTGTAAAATAAAACGAAATTTTTAATTACATGTTTTCCCAACGTTTCGTCCTTATTATTTGTACTTATATATAAGTGCAAAGCTACAGTGTTGGCATTAAATAACAAAAAGTCATAGTTGAATATATTGTTGTGTTCGGAAGTCGTTGACGTTTACTCATAATAAAATAATATTAATTTAATGTAAAAAAATACATTTTTCCATTACAATAAAAATAGTCCCTTGATAATGTCGCTCTCGACGCGTTTGGAAACCATGTTAATTAATATTTTATTTCATCTGCGCTAGGCCTTAGCTAGGCTATCCTTTTATGCTTGCTTTTCTTGTTTGCTTTCTGTTTTTGAATTTTTTGTTTGTTTCTATATAGATTGCTTTTCTGAATAAATTTTGTTCTATGTCTTTGACATTTCTCAGTTTTTGCAATTCTAATAGTTTTTGACTTTTAGAAAAGATTTTGACAAAATTTTAATGGATTTTTTGTTCTTTACATTAATTGTACCTTACCTTTTCAAGTTACCACCATCGTGAAAATACAATGCACTATAAATCGCAACAAGCAACCATTCATCTGGTGAGGGTGAATACCATTAGATCCACTTTTATCCCTTATCGCGCTATAAGACGCAAATTTCCTGATTAATGCTAAACCAGGGCTCTCTTTGCATATCCACACGTGGGCATAAAGGACTGTATGGATTTAAAAAAAATAGAAGTGTAATAAACAAATAGGATTTACATCATCCATGTTCCTATTATTCTCTGCCATCCGGTCGCTCGCTCTAGTCGGTCTTACGTCAAACTGTAAATCCTTGTCTTACCACAACACATACTATGAATAACACAGACAAAGAGGCCTCAGTGGTAGGCATTTCCGACGAAGTCCTTAGGCCATAGGCATACTCTTCTTTAGGCTGAGCCACCAAAAATGACAAGGGGTTTGAGTCCATTTCAGCTCTCCATGGACATGGCACAAGTACCAAATACCCAATGTCTCTAGTTCTTGAAAAAATGTAAAAATCTCAAATAAACAAGATGATTTTTATGGTTTTTTATTCACAACAAAATATTTACCGCCATGCGCCATTCTGGCTGTTTCGCATCTACCACCTTGTCTTTCACAATTGTGATTGCCATTTTTGAATGAACTCTCTTGTCAAACTCCTTTTTCGCTAACATAAGAACGTCCGCTAATCTAAGAATGCTACCATCGTTTTTATCACTTTGTTTTATCGTCTTCCAGATAGACTTTCTACATCACACCTATTTCCGTCGCTATGTGAGACTTACTTTGTCACTTTAATCCTATTGAAGTTCATAAACTATTCAAACCTCTTAGTTCTACAGGTTCATCATCCATCCATACAACTGGTGTGCATCATTCCAATTAAAGTGGATTTTATTTTATTGTTTTATATGCTCCCCTAAGAAGATGGGAATTGTATATTAAGTTTTAGAACTCCGTTGGCTAATAATATCGCTATATATAGGGTTTTTACAACATAAAGGGATTTTAACCTTAAATTCCGATACCAAGGTTCCACTTGCCACTCGATTATTTAAAAAAAAAAACAAAACAACAAACATTTTCAAATCTACCAAATTTTCATACCAAAACTTTTGCTGCGGTCTTTTCCATCTCTATAGAAAATTGTGCTCACAAGTAATTTAGGTCCTATACCGAAATTTTTCCATAGATTTTTTTTTTTTTTCAAAACATTTTATTTCTATAGAACAAATATCTAAATCTTTTTTTTTTTTATTTTTGAAAATTGTGCACAATTTTGATGTTCTATAGACAATTTTTTCAAAATTTTATTTCTATCAAGAAACTTTTCTCAAAAGTATTTATTTCTAAGGAAAAGATTTTCAATTAGTTTTAATCGGCGTATCAGAAATTTTTTTGCTCAAAAGACAAATTTTGTAAAATTTATTTCTATAAGAAAATTTTGTCAAAATTTTATTTCTTTAGAAAATTTTATCAAAATTTTATTCCTATAGAAAATTCTATCAAACTTGTATTCCTATAAAAATTTTGTCAAAAATTTTATTTCAGTAGAAACAATGTTGTCAAAATTTTATAATCTATAGAATCTTCTGTCAAATTTTTTATATCTATAGAAAATTTTTGTCAAAATTTTATTTCTATAGAATCTTCTGTCAAAATTTTATTTCTATAGAATCTCTGGTCAAAATTTTATTTCTATAGAAAATTATGTCATAATTTAATTTCGACTTAAAACCATGCATTGACTAAACTACAAGTGTAGGCTTAACCAACAGAGGAAAAGAATGTTTGTCAAATTTATTTGGGCAAAGCCCTATAGACTGCAAAATGGTTGGATGGATGCACGTTTCGGAATTACCACATTCCTCATCAGCATCCTCTACTTGCAGCAAAACTATCCAACCAATTATATCAGAAATATAATTCAGGCAATTCAATAAACCCAAACAGTGAACGCACTTGAACCTTCGGAAAAAAGGTTTTATATGATAGCCGGCTTATGCCAAAATAAATTCGTACAATCAAATCATCGATTTGACTGCAATTGGCTGGGTTTATTTTGAGCGTGCTTCCTCTTCTTTCATTCGTTTTATTTTGTTATTGTTGGTTTTTTTCTTTAATTATTGTTCTTGTTTTTTTGATTTCAGCTTAAAAAACAAACAACAATGATAAAGAACAAAACCAACATAAACAAAACGAATAATTTTATTCTATAAAGAAAAATTTGTCAAAATTTATTTCTGTAAAAAATGTTTGCTAAAATTTTATTTCTATAGAAAATTTTGTCATTTTATTTCTATACAATTTTTTTTCTTAATTTTATTTCAATAGAAACTTTGGTCAAAAATCTTATTTCTCATAGAAAATTTTTGTCAAAATTTTATTTCTATAGAAAATTTTGTCAACATCTTATTTCTATAGAAAATTTTGATAAAATTTTATTTCTATAGAAAATTTTGTGAAAATTTATTTCTATAGAAAAATTTTGTCAAAATTTTATTTCTATAGAAAATTTTTCAAAATTTTATTCCTATAGAAAATTTGTCAAAATTTTATTTCTATAGAAAATTTTGTCAAAATTTTATTTCTATAGAAAATTTTGTCAAATTTATTTTCTATAGAAAAATTTGTCAATATTTTTTTTTCTGTAGAAAATTTTTGCCAAAATTTATTTCTATAGAAATTTTGCCAAAATGTTTATTTCTATACAAAATTTTATCAATTTTATTTCCTATAGAAAATTTTGTCAAAATTTTATTTCTATAGAAAATTTTGTCAAAATTTTATTTCTATAGAAAATTTTGTCAAAATTTATTTCTATAGAAAATTTTGTCAAAATTGTATTTCTGTAGAAAATGTTGCCAAAATTTTATTTCTATAGAAAATTTTGCCAAATTGTTATTTCTATACAAAATTTTATCAAAATTTTATTCCTATAGAAAATTTTGTCAAAATTTTATTTCTATAGAAAATTTGGTCAACATTTTTATTTCGATCGATCTGAAAACATTTTCAGCTTAAAAGTAAGAATATATTTTTTTTAATTTTAAACCTTAGAAAGTTTAAGAAAATTTTTTGTCGATAGTTGGGGTATACGTGTTTATTCCTATTTTTTTGATGTATGGTCTCATTTAGTCGCCCACTACCGGAATTTTGATCTTTTTATTTTTAATTCATATTTTTGGCCTGCCTCCCAAACAAAGGATTGAATACGCGCTTTCAATTTTTACAAGCTTTGACGTTGATTTCACACCCACCCACTCACATACACACACAGACCGGATTACAATGCAATTTCCATTCCCCGCCTTGTCAAAATTCACTTTGGCATAACTCACTCCGTGTGTTTGTTTGTGTTGTGGCCATCGAGCTGTCACTCATCTGTTATTTTGGGCTTTAGTTTTGAATGACTTCGCAAAATGGAAAGTGCATGCAATGAAATCGCTTGTGAAGTAAGAAAGTGGTGTGGAAATCCTAACGGATTTGAATTTCCAATTGATTGCGAGGACGATTTTTTATGTTGGTGTTTAGATGATTGTTTGTTTCTAGGCCCCTTTGGCTGTCGTAAAGTGTTAAAATGTGTTATTAGTTCAAGTACATTACAAGTGCCAAAATGGATGTCGTAGTTTAAAATAAATTTGTTTTTTTTTTCCTTTTTTTGTTTCTTGTTTCATTGATGAAGGATAAAGGATATCTGAACTTCAAACATTCAAATAAAATGAATTCACAAATGCAATATGCCACTAAGTTGAAGTTAGTTAGATTATGAAAGTGGTTGTTTGTTATGGAAATTAAGAGAGCAAGGGACAAAGAAGAGGGACAGAAGAAGAGTGAGATACCATAAAATAAATAAAATTTGTAAAAATTTTCTACCAGAAATACAATTTTGACAAAAATTTTCTATAGAAATAAAAATGTAACAAATTTCCCACGGAAATATTTGTAAATATAAATATCAATTAATATACACTGAAAAACAACTGAAGAACCACCAGGAAAGAAAAACTTTCGGCTTAATTTTAGACAAATTTTGAATATTTGTAGAAATTTTTAACTAAGCAGTATTCACAACACGTTGGCATCAACGCCGATGTCAATAAAAATAAGTAAATATTTGTCGACAAATTCAAGAAAATTTGTTAGAACACATAACTAAGTTTTTTCCACTTTTTAAAGAAAATATTTTGTAGTATTGAACAGGAAAAACTTAGAGTTCTAAAATTGCAAGAATGTTTTAGTGACATACGAAGTTCAAAAATGGTGGACGCATTTTTGGTAAAATTTACAAATCTAAAGAAATTCTGAACTATTTTGTTAGAGACACGAATTTAGTTAATCTTTATGCTTCATTGAGTATATTTTTCCTAGGTTTTAGCTTAAATTTAACTAATGTACACAAAAAATTATTAAGGTAAGGAAACTTTCTCCTAAATAATTTAATGCAAAATAAAGTTAAATTGGCTATTAGAGTGAAATAGAAGAGTTCACTTTTTTGAGTGTAATGAAAAACTAAGAGCTTTTATTCAGAAATTCAATTTCGATTTGTTCCTCGATTTATAGTTTCTATGTGTTTTTCTTGAGTTTCCTAAACAACTTTGAAGAATATTTTTATAGTAAGCTCACAGCAAAAAATTATGCCAAGCAGAACATACCCGCCATATCCAAACATAGTGCGAAAGCATACACGACACTCTGATAATGCCAATGGAGAAACCACCAACGCACTCGGCACTCCGCACTTAGGTTTCTGGGGAGCCATTTACGTTCCTCCAGTTTCATTCAGACCGAACTTCACGCTGACACGTAATTGTAATAGAATAGAATATTTATTGAGAAATTATAATCATGGATGTTAAGAAATCACATATGAAACCCACTGGCGACCGGAATCAATCTCTTGGTCGAGGAAATTCTTACGTGTTGGTATACCCCACACTGGGTAATTGAAATGGTTCCATATCCTTTAGACCACATTTTTCAGGTTCACTAAATGTATCCACTAATCAATTGATAGCCTGTTTGCGTAAATTCCATTGATCAGCAAAGCCGGCTACTATTTTTTCCATGCCCACCACAAGGTCATATATACATCTCTTCACCGGTTTGGGAGCAAATTTTGTTTGTGATATTTGTCGGTCCAGATCAGTAGATCCTAATGAAATTATCATTACTTAATATAAACGGGTGATTTAGTATAAGAGCTTGACTGAAAACTTTTCTTTTTTTCAAAAAAACGCATAAAATTTGCAAAAAGTCTCATCGTTCTATTATTTGAAAACGTTTAGATGGTCCATGAATTTAAGCGGTAGATAATCTTCATTTAAACTGTGACAACATTTTTCACTTAAAGTAAGAATATATTTTTTTTAATTAAATTAAAATCTAAAGTTAAAGAAAAATTAAGAAAATTATTTTAGGCTCAATATTGGACCCTAAGTATAGGGCATATAATCCTTGATTTTTTGTAGTTTGATGTATGGTCTCATTTAGTCGCCTACTACCGAATTTTGCTATTTTTCCTATTTTTTTAATTCATATTTTTTGGCCTGCCTCCCAAACAAAGGATTGAATACGCGCTTTCAATTTTTACAAGCTTTGCACTTGATTTCACACCCACCCACTCACATACACACACAGACACGATTACAATGCAATTCCATTTCCCCGCCTTGTCAAAATTCACTTTGGCATAAACTCATCCGTGTGTTTGTTTGTGTTGTGCCATCGAGCTGTCACTCAATCTGTTATTTTGGGCTTTTAGTTTTGAATGACTTCGCAAAATGGAAAGTGCATGCAATGAGAATCGCTTGTGAAGTAAGAAGAGTGTGTGAAATCTAACGGATTTGAATTTCCAATTGATTGCGAGGACGATTTTTATGTTGGTGTTTAGATGATTGTTTGTTTCTAGGCCCTTTGGCTGTCGTGAAAGTGTTTAATGTGTTATTAGTTCAAGTACATTACAAGTGCCAAAATGGATGTCGTAGTTAAAAGGATAATTTGTTTTTTTTTTCCTTTTTTTGTTTCTTGTTTCATTGATGAAGGTTTGATGAAGGATAAAGGATATCTGAACTTCAAACATTCAAATAAAATGAATTTCACAAATGCAATATGCCACTAAGTTGAAGTTATGTTAGATGAAAGTGGTTGTTTGTTATGGAAATTAAAGAGGCAAGGACAAAGAGAGGGACAGAGAAGTGAGATACCATAAAATAAATAAAATTTTGTAAAAATTTTCTACAGAAATACAATTTTGACAAAAATTTTCTATAGAAATAAAAATGTAACAAATTTCCCACGGAATATTTGTAAATAAATATCAAATTTAATATACACTGAAAAACAATGAACCCACCAGGAAGAAAACTTTCGGTTAATTTTAGAAAATTTTGAATATTTGTAGAAATTTTAACTAACACAGTATTACAAACGTTGGCATCACGCGCGATGTCATAAAAATAAGTAAAATATTTTGTCGACAAATTCAAGAAAATTTGTTAGACATAACTAGTATTTTTTCACTTTTTAAAGAAAATATTTGTAGTTTGAAGGAAAAACTTAGAGTTCAAAATTGCAATGCGCAGTGTCGTATATATTGTGGTAACCATACCGGAACCGTTGGGCGGATTGTTTGAATGATCTCGACAACCAACTGGAGCAGCTGGCTCTTATATCGGTTGGTAATAATATTATGACAAGCCAATAAAATCTAAGACCAGAATATTATCTGACCGACGCCCCATGTATCTGTTAGTACCACGAGCACGCTGAATTTAGTATAGTTAAACTCTTGTGTTTATGCTGTTATATATGCTTTGAGCATAAATCTATAGCATATTTAATTTCTCGCAGGATTACCGCTCTCTAGTTATATAGCCCCCATTTAAACCGATACGAGTTTACTTACGTTCCGGAAATTTTTGGGAGCAAATTCACCGACTCAGTAATGCTACAACAAAAATTATAATCGTGGGATTAATTTATATACATTTGTGTATGCGGTGTAAATAAAGTGTAGACCATTTATCTCTGGCCAACTATTAATAATGTTAATAGACGATCTCCCTCAAAAATAATCTACAAATTCCATTTCTATACAAAATTTTCATAAGATTAACAATAAATATAAAGAATTTTTCAAAATTGTGACTAATTTTAAGTGATTGCAAAATTTCATACATCAAATTTTGCAAAATTTTATTACTTATAGAAAATGCCAAATTATAGTAATTGACAAGAAAGTCTTACTTTATCATTGAGTGTATATTACAATACAAAACACAAAAGAGACTGTGTCTATTTAAATTTCAGAAAAAATTCAAAACTCTATACATCAGTATTTTCATAAGTTTATTTCACTTATAATTGTCTCTACTAGATTTGTGTATTTTACTTTGAGTTTCCTAGATACTAAAATCTTGAAGAATATGTCAAGTTTATATATTTATTAATTAGTCTAGTAAATAGTCTCATGCAGTCAAATCAATATATAGAAATTATTAAGGACATGTCCAGGAATATAGAAAATTTTTGTCAAAATTTAATAATTCATATAGAAAAATTTACAAAATTATATCTATAGAAATGCAAATATACGAATTATACGCTATTAAATAGGTTCCTTGTATTTCTCATATATCCAATAAAATAGTAGAGGACGCATTACAATCAGACTACTACTTTCTGATAAACATGTCAGATATGAGCAACGGATTTAACAATGACCACCAATACCATGGGCCTACCATCTTATTTCTATCGTGAGAGTTCGCAAAACATAAGTTTGGTTACTCAGTGGTTGAGCACTTGAACTCTTCCAAGAAGCCACTCGCTCGGCTTATTCTTCCTTGAGTCTATGCATACTTCAGAGACTGTCTGCTTACTCATCTCTCTTCTCTACCTACCTCTCTTCTTCTTGCTATGTTGTCTCTCTTTTGAGAGAGGTACTCAGAGTGATCACGGCGAGTATGTTGCGAAACAAAAATTGGCATAGCAGGTACCGTCGATGTAACCGATGCATTCAGAAATACAAAAATAACGATTAGTCACATGAAAGTACGCGAATATAATTGTTATAAAAGAAGGGAAACGTTACAGTTAAGAGATGGCGACATACAATAAATATTGAATTCCGCCACGAACCTATGAAGTGCGGAAAACAGCTATTATGATAGGTGAGCTGAATAATGATATGTGGTTGATGCTTCGCCATACTGAGAGTTTATACTCTTGTTCCATTCGGGGATTATCACACAGTGAAGTGGAAGAAATCCAAATGGTTTGTGTTTTATCTCTAGCTTATGTACCGCTTATTGTTTATTGTCCTTTTTTTATTCGACATGTTTCGTATAAGGGTCTGGTAGGTTTGATGTTGCTAGCGATGCAGAGCTTATCTCTACACTCTTTCTTCTGGTCGCTCGTGAGAGACGATAAAACCGAGTTATAAAGTACTATTATATTTCGTTCCGAATTAAGTACATGCTCTATTTGAAACAATGCGCGAGACCTAACTACTCAAAGAATCAAAATCACCCTAAGTGACAATCAACTTACAAATTGAGAACACGGTTTAAGATTACGATACTTTGCCATACTTGCCGTAGAAACACAAATCGAAAAATTTGAATTTTATCTTGAAATATTAAAAGCCTCGCTTAAAGTTCTTATATCTTAAATTCTTCATCAGCTCTGCGAAAAAGAGGTGATCATCTCAGTGTAAATAAGTTACTCATCTCAAAAGCCAGATTATAAAGCGGGTTTACATAAGATACTCTTCCTGGCGATAGCTTCATATATTATAATTATTATGTTTATGCGCCGTATATACTTGTATGAATTTTTTTTTCCTTTGTAGTACTTAAGTACGAGTATTTTTTTGAATTTAGTCCTACCATCCTTTAGTGTTAACGTTAACTAAAATCCTCAGATATAAAAACTTTGATAGGCGCCATAAAATCGCACAACGCAATCCAGAACTAACCACAGATTA
The DNA here is from genome assembly GCA_003123925.1 of Haematobia irritans. Lineage (NCBI taxonomy): Eukaryota > Metazoa > Arthropoda > Insecta > Diptera > Muscidae > Haematobia > Haematobia irritans. The sequence goes on from PGFW01027981.1 coordinate 41,461, forward strand.
CAAACTTATAGCACTTCATCTTGCACGTGTTGTACCTTTCTTAACTTAGTATTATCCTTGTGAATGTACCTTAGTCTATCGCATGAATCCAATTTGTTACATTAGATTTGGTTATATATGTTCTAGCCTATATTGAAAATGATTTGCGTCTTCAACAAGCTTATAGTGATTAACTTCGTTTTGCTCATCCACTTTCTATGAACTTACCTTTTCGGTACAGGAATTGATGTTTTATACTTCCTATAAAGTGCTATTCTTCTAATACACTTCTACCATCATTAAAACTTCGCATTACAGTATATTATGACTGTTATCATCTCAAAAAGTTAACGCACTATCATAATGAGATATCGAAATAATTACATAATATATTTGTCTAATGATTCATGGAATTGTCATGATGGAAAAAATTTTGATACGACGAAATATTCCTTGCATGTCTCTCTTTCTTTTCCCGATGATATTAAGGCTATGGACATACGGCTGGCTCGTGATCGCCCAACGGTTTGTAAATACCTGTTTAGTTGAAAATTTCTACAAACTTATTCAAAATTTTCTTGCAAAATGTAACCGAAAAGTTTTGCTCTGGCTGTGTTCCGATTGTTTTCTGCAGTGTATATCTGAAAATGTTAGATATTTATTTACAAATATTCCTGGGGGAAAGTTTGTTAACATTTTTACAGTTCTACTAGAAAATTTTTGTCCACAAATTCGTCATTACTCTTAGTAGAAAATTTATTTAAAACCAAGGATCTTCGTCACTATTGGTCCATTCATTATTACCTTGTACTATATGTCCTGTTGTGTAGCCCTTCATTCCTAAATAATCAGGTACGGTTACATTCACTAGCTATGTCTTCATATCCACTCTCTCTAGCAAGGTGTCTGCATTCAGTCTTGCTCGTGACTATTAGCTGAGATCGATCACGTACCTTCCATCAACAGTGATAATATCACATACGCACAAAACACAAACTGGCTACATTCGCTTCATTGTCCTATTCGGTAATTCACATAATATCTAAATCTAACATTCTAGTAAGGCACTATTCTGGTATACAATTTGTAAGAATTATATACGACGATTGAGATAAAAAAATTTTGCTAATAAATGATCTGGAATCGAACTTTTTGCCCTGATCTATAGCTCGCCTACTTATCCATGGATATAGTCAAAGGTAACGAGAGCGCAATAGCTCAATGACATAATCGTAGAAGGAAATAACGTTACGAAGCAATAAGAAGAAGAAAGAGTAATCAGACATAATAATTTATAGTCATCTCTACTATATATGGTAGCCCCTTATTCATTATTGTCTATGTTTGTGGTGAGCAAATACGTTTTCTTGTCTAGATGCTGTGACTTTATTTTTACGTTTATTCTATCTGCCCTCTCTGATCAATTAGCAAATTCCAAATTAAACAAATCAAGGACCACTTGCTTACTTCTCACGAGCTGCAAAATTGGCCCTAGAAATTCAAGGATTGCAGATTTATAGCTATAATATCACCATTCGCATCAATAAAATTCTGCTTCCTCGCAGTCTAATATTTCATGGGAATTCAAAATTTTCTTTTTAGATTTCACGCACACTCTTCTTCACATCTCTATAAGTTCAGAATTTTTCCTTTGTGCATAGGTTTGCAATTTTCTGTCTATTTTTCCGATTTGTTGACGTGGGAAGGTTATCAAAATATTCGAATTTCATAAAACTAAATAAAGTCCCACACAATCCACATTATTAATACATAACTATGTGGAATGGTGATGAATCAAGCCGAATCGTCTGAAAAAGTTTATACGCCTAATGAGAAAATGAAAAGTTCAATGACCATGAAATACCTCACACTGGTCCTATGCATATACATATCCACAATGACTGTCTCATAAGACATTGGTCAAAAAACTCTAGTTGCTCTTTTTTTAGGACCATATAATGGTACCCAAACTAATTTCAGAGAGCGAAAAGAACCAATTTCATTCTTATTGGGA
>PGFW01027981.1:44294-62964 GCA_003123925.1 Haematobia irritans
TTTCTGTAGAAAATTTTGCCAAAATGTTATTTCTATAGAAAATTTTGCCAAAATGTTATTTCTATACAAAATTTTATCAAAATTTTATTCCTATAGAAAATTTTGTCAAAATTTTATTTCTATAGAAAATTTTGTCAAAATTTTATTTCTATAGAAAATTTTGTCAAAATCTTATTTCTATAGAAAAATTTGTCAAAATTTTATTTCTGTAGAAAATTTTGCCAAAATGTTATTTCTATAGAAAATTTTGCCACAATGTTATTTCTATACAAATTTTATCAAAAATTTTATTCCTATAGAAAATTTTGTCAAAATTTAATTTCTATAGAAAATTTTGTCAAAATTTTATTTCTATAGAAAATTTGGTCAACATTTTATTTCGATCGATCTGAAAACATTTTTCACTTAAAGTAAGAATATATTTTTTTTAATTAAATTAAAACCTAAAGTTAAAGAAAAATTAAGAAAATTATTTTAGGCTCAATATTGGACCCTAAGTATAGGGCATATAATCCTTGATTTTTTTGTAGTTTGATGTATGGTCTCATTTAGTCGCCTACTACGAATTTTGCATTTTCCTATTTTTTTAATTCATATTTTTTGGCCTGCCTCCCAAACAAAGGATTGAATACGCGCTTTCAATTTTTACAAGCTTTGCACTTGATTTCACACACACCACTCACATACACACACAGACACGATTACAATGCAATTCCATTTCCCCGCCTTGTCAAAATTCACTTTGGCATAAACTCATCGTGTGTTTGTTTGTGTTGTGCCATCGAGCTGTCACTCAATCTGTTATTTTGGGCTTTTAGTTTTGAATGACTTCGCAAATGGAAAGTGCATGCAATGAGAATCGCTTGTGAAGTAAGAAGAGTGTGTGAAATCTAACGGATTTGAATTTCCAATTGATTGCGAGGACGATTTTTATGTTGGTGTTTAGATGATTGTTTGTTTCTAGGCCCTTTGGCTGTCGTGAAAGTGTTTAATGTGTTATTAGTTCAAGTACATTACAAGTGCCAAAATGGATGTCGTAGTTAAAAGGATAATTTGTTTTTTTTTTCCTTTTTTTGTTTCTTGTTTCATTGATGAAGGATAAAGGATATCTGAACTTCAAACATTCAAATAAAATGAATTTCACAAATGCAATATGCCACTAAGTTGAAGTTATGTTAGATGAAAGTGGTTGTTTGTTATGGAAATTAAGAGAGCAAGGGGCAAAGAGAGGGACAGAGAGAGTGAGATACCATAAAATAAATAAAATTTTGTAAAAATTTTCTACAGAAATACAATTTTGACAAAAATTTTCTATAGAAATAAAAATGTAACAAATTTCCCACGGAATATTTGTAAATAAATATCAAATTTAATATACACTGAAAAAACAATGAACCCACCAGGAAGAAAACTTTCGGTTAATTTTAGAAAATTTTGAATATTTGTAGAAATTTTAACTAAACAGTATTACAAACGTTGGCATCACGCCGATGTCATAAAAATAAGTAAATATTTGTCGACAAATTCAAGAAAATTTGTTAGACATAACTAAGTTTTCTTTTTAAAAAATGCACTTTTTGCATTGCAAACTTAGTTTTAACAGAAAAGTGCGAAGGTTCATCTTTTGAAAATGTGCGCATAAGCAATTAGATTTTAGACTGACAATCGAGAGCTACTCCTCTTGATCTTTCTCTGAATATAGATTTTAGGTCTAGTAACTTAATGCATTTTACCATGCCAAAGCACTTTTTTCAGAAAGAAACATAAGTCATTTTTAAATGAATTTGTAGTTTGAAGGAAAAACTTAGAGTTCAAAATTGCAAGAATGTCTTTAGTGACATACGAAGTTCATGATGGACGCATTTTTGGTAAAATTTACAAATCTAAAGAAATTCTGAACTATTTTGTAGAAGACACGAATTTAGTTAATCTTTATGCTTCATTTGAGTATATTTTTTCCTAGGTTTTAGTTAATTTAACTAATGTACACAAAAAATTATTAGAGTAAAGGAAACTTTCTCCAAACATAATAATTAAATGAACTAAAATAAAGTTAAATTGGCTTTAGTGAAATAGAGAGTTCACTTTTTTGAGTGTAATGAAAAAACTAAAAAAGAGGCGCGGGCCCCTGCTTTTATTTCAGAAAAATTCAAATTTTTCGATTTGTTCTCATTTATGTTTCTGATGTGTTTTTCTTGAGTTTCCTAACAACTTTGAAGAATATTTTTATAGTAAGCTCACAGCAAAAAATTATGCCAGCCAGAAATACCCCATATCCAAACATAGCGAAAGCATAACGACACTCTGTAATGCCAATGGAGAAAAAACCACCAACGCCACCTTCGCACTTAGGTTTCTGGGGGAGCCATTTACGTTCCTCACGTTTCATTAGACCAACTTCACGCTGCCAACGTAATCTGTAATAGAATATGATATTTATTGAGAAATTATAATTCATGATTAGAAATCACATATGAAACCCACTGGCGACGGAATAATTCTTTGTAGGGGAAATTCTTACGTGTTGGTATACCAACCATGGGTAATTGAAATGGTTCCAATTCCTTTAGACCACATTTTTCAGGTTCACTAAATGTATCACTAATAATTTGATAGCCTGTTTGTAATTCCACTTGATAGGCAAAAAGACCGGTACGTATTTTTTCCATGCCCACCAAAGGGGTCATATATACATTTTCACCTTTGGGAGCTAAACTCGAACTTAATACCCACCTTAAAACGTGAACTTGATTTATTATTAATTAAAATTGTATTTTTGAAATTATGTTTTTATTTTTTTTTTAAATTTATTTTGAAGAAATACTCGCTAATCCAGTTGGTACGACCACCCTTTGCCATTTTCCCGTCAGAGACGTTATTCCACCAGATCAAAAATCTGACTTATTTTTTATTTCTTAGGAATAACTTTTGACAAAATTTTCTATCGAAGTAAAATTTTGACAAAATTTTCTATAGGAATAACATTTTGACAAACATTTTTATAGGAATAAATTTTTTCCTTTTTTTTAATAATAAAAAAAATTGAATAGTGGCAATATTTTCATTATATTCACTCAGTTTTTCCAATTTCTCCGAATTATTTTTTGATATATACCTTTCCAAGTACCATATGGAACAAAATATAAAGGGTGAGTACGGTTAAATTTGGTCAAGGGAAACGCGGTGTAAATCCGGTGAAATCGATTTATTTAAAAATCAAATTAAATTTCTTTTTCAAGTTCCAATTAGTAATAAAATTAGGAAAAAATATTCAGCTTAGGCTTTCGTTTTCCAAAATCCGAATTGCCGGGCCTTACGCTTGATACCGTGCCATAAAGATTTTGAACAGCCACCTTGTTCCACCTTCTTTTCGCCGGAGAAAGCCAGTTTGCCTTGAACTGCTGGCTCGTCTGAGCAGTTTTTTTTTGGTCTTCTTTAGGTTCCGCTTGACGAATAGCCCGTATTTCTCAATTGGGCGGAGCTCCTGGCGTGTTGGGAGGGTTCTTGGTCCTTGGGAACCACTGCATTTGTTGGCGGCGTAACTATTCATGGCCTTTTAGCCGTAATTGGCAAGATGGCCAAATCCGGCAAAACCGTACGGAACAACCGTGTTTTCTTCAGGAAAGGCAGTAGAACGTCTTATTCAAACACTCTTTCACGTAACAGTTTTTTGGTTGACCAGTCCGGAGCTAATGAAAATGCTCGGCTTTTCAAGCCACAGGTACAGATGGCTTGCCAAACCCAGATATTTCTATGGGAACTTGAACAGTTTTAATGTGCTTGAAAATTGGCTACCTTTCCCTTCCTTTTGGGCCGTATAAAACATCCTGCCCCGGATAAGCTGCTTGTAGTCGGCTTTGACGTAGGGTTTCGTCGTCATTACCACGCAGTCAAACTTCGTACAGCAATCGTCCGTGTACAGCCTCCGGGATGCGGCTTTGGCCAGTCGTTATTTTGTTTATCATCGCGATTTGGAGTCACTACCTTCTTGTAAGTCGAATAGTCCGGCTCGTTTTTTTGGCTCGATGCACGGTTTGTAGCGATCAACCCGCTTATTTGCGCATCCTCGGAGAGAGAGGTTAGGGTTTCGCTTGAAACACGCGGCAAATTTCTTTGTCGTGTCAGCGGCTTTCCGGTTTTTCGATTTCCCCGCCCGATCCAAACTCCTGGCTGTCCGCAAACGTTCCTGCAAAAACACTTTAATTACATTTGTAATACGGTTGATTTGGCAACTTTTAGCGAGTTTGCCCAGCTTTGCGTGCGAGTCGCTTCGTATTTTCGCGATGCGGCGAGCAAAAAATTTTGATACGCTGCTCTTCTTGCTCTGGACGGCATTTTGACATACTGAAGAGTGAATTCCAAAATCAAAATAGGAGCAACATTCTACACAACACACACTCTTCTCAAAATGAGGGGTGTTCAGGTTTTTTTAAATGCAAAATTGAAAGAAATCGTCAAGTTATATTGACGAAATTTTGAGCGTATCACTTTATTCTTTGCACTCCTTGAATATTCCTTAATACGCATTTAGCATGATTGCATGGGTTTGCCATCAAAACAATTTCATGCTAATAATTTTTGCTTTGCATTTGCAGAAAATCAATTCTAAGAAAATTCCTTAAAATTGCTCTCTGCTCCCGCTCCGGATTTGCAAATATGTTTGCCACAATTTTATAAACAACTTTCGAAACGGTAAGCATTGGCCCGTTGAATGCAAGATCAAAATGAACCTTTTCCAATGAAATGTAAGATTCGAACCAATATTCCAACGACGACATCTATTGGAATATTACCTGCAATGTAAGCTGCGAGCATCCACATACACATCTTTGATAGCGGTTAAAACACAATGTGAATTGGAGAGAGACGAATTCTACCGACATCTAGTGACAAAATATAAAAACACTTGTTCGAATACCCGACAATATGTTGTAGTGCTATTGATGAGCTCGTGAAATGAGACCATTGTGGGCAATGTTAAAGTGTTGTTCAGTGCCAAATATCCTCCATTAGAGTACTGGACAAAAAATGTAAGTATGTGGCAAAAAAAAATACGAAACGGAAGAGTGATCGCTACTTAGAAAGTCCGTTTTCTATCTGCGAAGAGAAACTTCTGTCCAACATTGAGTTTGAAAGCGTTTGACAGATGTTTGCGCTTCGTATATTACGCGGCAAGTTGTGCCACAGTTTTTGTGCAAATATGAAATTTTATATTTCTCTAGTGTGTGCAATTTAACCAAAAGTCACTAAAATCTCTGTGAGAGAATTTGTATGCTTACATTAAAATAAATTTTATTGTAAATGTATCCTGTACTCCAATTTCCAAAAGGCGATTATTTGAGGTCGTTCAAAGGTGTGTATGGCCTCCGTAGGCGGACTTTGCAAATCAGGAGCCACAATATTCTGCAAGAAAATTGATTGAAATAAAAATAGTTAGTCGCCTACTAAAAGTCGTAAAAGAAAATAATACGACGCCGAACGATTGCCAAACTGATTGAATAGAATCACTGTTGAGAAATTGCTGCCCAGACAAATTGCAGCACCATCCCAAAATTCATATCATGACCATTAGGTGCGAAAATGCAATTCCAGGCAAAAACAAGATATCGTAAATAGTAATCAAAAGGCATAATTGAAAGCCATACATCACTTTCAAAGGGCATAGCAAAGATATTGGCCACAGCCGATAAGGGTGGCTGACGGAACATAACTCCGGCTCGTATGCGAAAAGTTTCAGCGACAAAATCACAAAGGCGTATACGATCCAACGCATAAAAATGGCCATTTGGGCCAAATCCAATTCGGTTCGATCTGGAACATACCATGAAGGCCATCGAATTGAAGCCTTTGGTTTACGCCATCCATAGTTATTCATTTGATGGGTATTAAATCTAAAGAAGAATTCGTTAAAATTAAATCAAATTAAGTAAAAAAAATTAATTGAAAAAATAACACTTTCATCTTACTTCATATTAAGCTTATTGGCCAATTCCAGCGTTATGCGATGATTGACTTTAGAAAATATATCAAAATGCCGCAAGGATAGATCTTCAATATTTGTGAACATATCAGGATATGCTATTACCAGACCAGTTTTAAAAGTTATGCCTTCCAAATTCTCACGATATGATATGACTGATCCATATTTCTGTAAACTCGGCAATTAAGCTGTGATACATTTCTGGAAATGCCTACAACTTCAATTTACTTTAAAGCTTTTATCGGCTGCCACTTTGTAAGAGTATCACAAAGGGAAATGTTTTCAAATTTTGATATGCAATAGAATTTTATTTCACTATCGGGTGGTAAGAAAAATTCGTGTTTCATTTTAGTTTGCTGCCAAATCCATTATGGTCATCCGTTATCAATAGGCAAAAACGGTTAGTGGTAAAATAATTATGTTCTGAGGCAGCACTCCAGCTCAAAAAATTCAAGCCACATGAGCTACTAAAGGAGTCTAATACAATACCGGTCTTATGGGCTAACGATTCAAATTTTATATTTAGAGGATGCCTTCCAGAACTAACATTGTGTTGCAATGACTTTGAATTTGCATATAAAAGAGTTTGTGGTGATTCCCGTTGATATTGCAAATCCCGACCAAAACGTACAAGGAACCATTTTTGTTCTAACAAATGTTGATGTAAAGTATCCTTAGATCCATCAAAGAAGCTATTCTGCAAAACTTCACACTGTCAATGCTTGTCTTTTAAGAAAACAATTTTTACCTACCTTTCTTATTTGTGGAACTATTTTTAATTAATTCATGGGTACGTACACCATGAAGATTTGAATATTCATGTAAAATTTGATTCATTTGGCAATTGCTGCAAGGCTAGAGCTTTTCGGCAAAAGAATGGATGATTTCAAAGGTTACCAAAATAATAATACCAGTGGCTTGCAACTGCAAAACTTCATTCTTAAAAAAAGAATTTATTTTCCGAAGAACTAATGTCCCATATACAACGATACAAATGTTTTATATTATTACGTTTTTTTTTTGGAATGAGATAAAAATTGAGGAATTTTCTATCACTATATTCACATAAAAATAATGGATGTAAATTTTGTTGAAATAATGTGTTAAGGCCACCATAGGGGAATAAAAAATTCAAATGGTAATAGACATGAAAAAGTAATGGCATTTTCAGAAAATATTGGATAGAATTTTTTAAAAAATCAATGATCTGAAGATTTTCTCAAAATGGAATTTTCTTAAGAATTTCTAAAAATTCCCTAAAAAAAATACCATTTACGAAAATTTCTTAAAAAATCAAAATGTGCTATAGTAAAGATATTTTTAAAAAAATTTCCATAGAAGAAATTAAAACTTTCGCGAAAATTTCTTATAAATTGGAATTTTCGGAAATTCCACCTTACAAAAATGCAAATTTTCGAAAAATTCGTTTAGAAAATGAAAATATTTCTTATAGCAATCAAAATTTCCTATAGTAAAGAAAATCTTCAGAAAATTTCATATAGAAATGAAATTTCGCCTAAAAATGGAATTTGTCGTGAAATTTGACTACATAAATTGGCAAGTTTTCCGCAAAATTTGCTCTAGGACAATTTATTTTTTCCCAATTTTATATTGACATCTTCCTATAGAACTGAAAATTTCCCGAACGAAAGAAAATTTCCCCAAAATTTTCTAAATAAAAAAAAAACATTTTCAATAATTTCCTTAAAACATAATAAAATTTGCATAAATTTCCTATATATGCAATTTTTTCGCGAAAAATTTCCTATTAAAGTGGGCAAAATGGAATTTGGCAAATTGAAAATTTCTATAATTTTAATTTCTATAGAACTAAAAATTTTAAAAATTTCCATAGAAAAATATGAGGCAATTGTTCAGAATATTTTTAATAGAAAAATTCCTACAGATCTGAAATTTTCCAAAAATTTCCTAATAGATTCTGAATTTTCCAAAACTTTCCTAAAATATTCTGAAATTTTCCGAAAATTTCCATAACTGAAATTTTCTGAAAATTTTCTTATTAAGAAATGAAATTTTCGATAAGTTTTTATGGAATTTTAAAAAAAAATTCCCTAAAAAAATATGAGGTTAAACTTTTCAGATTTTTTTTTAGTAGAAAATTTCGCCATAGAATGAAATTTTCCCAAAATTTCCTATTAGAAATGAAATTTTCCAAACATTTCCTATAGATCTTAAATTTTCCAAAATTTTCCATGGATCCATGAAATTTCTGAAATTTCCCATAGAACTGAGATTTTTCCTGAATATTTCTTATAGCAAATGAAAATTTTCGAGAAAATTCGAAAATATTTTTGAAAATTTCCTCTCGTTAGAAATGAACTTTTCCGAAAATTACCTATAGGAATGAAAATTTCCTATGGTTAGGTTAGGTATAGTGGCAGCCCGAAATTTTTAGGCTTACTTAGTAGACTATTCAGTCCATTGTGATGCCTATGGAAATAAATCTTAAGAAATTTTCCAATAGAATTGAAATTTTACGCATTTTTTTCGGAAATTCACATACAACATCCACAAATTTCCGAAAATTTCTCTGAACGAAATTAAAAAATTTTCAAAAATGTTTAATTGAAAGTTCTGAAAAGATATTTTTCCCAAAAGATACAACGAAAAGATATTTTCCCACAATTAAATACAAAAATTAAAACAATTTTTTCAATAAAATTTGCGAAATTTCTTATAGACTGAAAATTTTTTCGATAAATTCCTATAGAATTGAATTTTTTTCGATAATGTTCCTAAGAAGTGAAATTTTCCAATAAAATCAAATTTTCTAAAAAAATGGTTCTATAGTAAACGAAATCTAAGAAAATTTCGCAAAATGAAATTGGCATTTTTCGAATTTCGAAATTCACTACAAAATTGACAAATCTTCTAAAGGAGAGTACCTATGTTCCGGTTTTCGAGTTGAAAGACTTTTATTTTCGCGATACTTTGTCCTGAAATAATCAAAATTATAAATGAAAACAAACATATTCCCGTAATGTCTGCCGAAATTTAGAGGAACACGAAAATGTGCATTAATTGAGTTAATTTATCTGCTTTATATTGAACTGTTTTAAATAAGTAACCGCGAAAATTTCAACTCGAAAAGCGAACATAGTACTTACCTTAAAACAGAAATTAAATATTCCGACAATTTTATATATAGGAATAACATTTTGCAAAAAATTCCTATAGAAATGAAATTTTGCGAAAATTTCCCATAGAAAGGAAATTTTCTGAAAATTTCCTATGGAAATGAAATTTTCCGAAAATTTCCTATAAAAATAGAAATTTCCTAAAGTCTTCTTATACAGTACAAATTTTCTATATACATGAAAATTACCTATAGAAAACTAAAATTTACAAAAATTTGTTATAGAAATGCATTTTTCCGAAAATTTTCTTAGAAAAAAACTTCCGAAAATTTGTTTAAAAATAAATTTTTCCGAAAATTCATCCTAAGAAAACAAAATATCCGAATTTTCCGAAAATTTCCCATAGAAATGAAATTTTCTGACAATTTCCTACAGAAATCAACATTTCAGAAAACTTCATATTGAAATTAATTTTTCCACAAATTTCATATTGAAATGAAACTCTCCGAAATAGAATTGAAATTTTTCGTAATTTCCTATAGAAAGCAAAATTTCGGTAAATTTACTATAGTAATATATTTTTAGGAAAATTTCCTATAGAAATTAAATTTTTCACAAATATCCTAAAAATATGCAATTTTTCCAAAGAATTCCTACAGAAATCTAAATTTTTCAAAAATTTTCTATAGAAATGCAAATTTCCGGAAATTCTCGATAGAAAGCAAAAATTTCCGAAAATTTCTTATAGTAATAAATATTAGGGAAAATTTCCTACGTATTTTCCCAAAGAATTCCTATAGAAATCCAAATTTTCCTACGATTTTCTATAGAAATGGAAATTTTTCGAAACTATCCTATAGAAATGATATTTTGCCAAAATTTCTTACAGAAATGAAAGTTTTCCTCTATAAAATGAAATTTTTTGGAAAATAAAAGTTTTCCGCAAATTTTCTATTAAAATTTAATTTTTCTCAAATTTCCTATAGAAATGAAAGTTTACCAAATTTCATTTCTATACTTTGTTATGGCATGACCCATCGTTTTCTTTAAGACCGAGAACTACGGAAAATATTTATACTATACTACATCACACACACTTGCCAAATTATATCCACATAAAACTACGATGAATGATAATTTCAATAAATCAAAAACGATATAACAAACCACAGGGATATCTATTACAAGCACAATTTTGCAAATTACTGCACTATGTAGTGCTTGCCATGAAATGTTTTTATTGTATGCAAACGTATGCAATCACAATCAATATAAATGCATTTTTTGTTGATTAAAATAGTAAATGCATTATTGGAAAAGAAAATGGCAAACTGCCAAAGCAATTTTTTCGAAGAAAAGTTTGTTTCCTTAATAGAGTAGAAATTGGAAATCTAGAAGGTATTTTAGGACCATAATGAGGTGTGCTAAAAATGGTGAGTATCGGTCCATGTTTCGGTATAGCCCTCATATAGACCGATCTCCCGATTTTAGTTCTTGGCTTCGAGAATCCGTAGTTTTTATACAATTTGCCTGAAATTGGAAATCTAGAGGTATTTTAGGACCACAAAGAGGTGTGCTAAAAATGGTGAGTATCGGTCCAAGTTTCGATATAGCCTCCATATAGACCGATCTACCGATTTTACGTTTTGGGCTTATAGAAACCGTAGTTTTTATCCAATTTGCCGGATATTGAAAATCTGGAATTTTTAGGACTATAAATAGGTGTGCAAGAAATGATTTTATTGTTTGAGATTCTAGAAACCGTAGTTTTTACCCAATTTGCCTGAAATGTGAAAATCTACATATTTAAGATTTCAAATCAAGGCATCATTTCAACATTTTCTAACCTCCCTGAAATTTTAAAGGAAACTATAATATTTGATTCATGGTGGTGGGTATTTAAGATTCGGCCCGGCCGAACTTACGGCTGTATATACTTGTTTATTCTATTTTCGTGAATCACGCACCACTTTTGCTTGATTAACGCTCACTCACATAGTAGTCATTACGTGTGAGCCGTGAGTCACGACATATTTCGGGCGTCTCGCTACCTTGTAGTGGCTTGCTAAATCGGCTTTTTTGTTTGGGCGAACACTATTGAGTCCTAAACAACGGGTGCCTAGTATCATTGTTCTTGTTTGGCCAATGACTAGAATTGACATCATCTTGAAGAATAAAGTTATAACAAAAAATAAAATCTCTTATTTTTAGAAGAAAAAATTTTATTTCTAAAAGAAAATTTTGTCAAATTTATGAATTTCTATTAGAAAATTTTGTCAAAATTTTATTTTTATATAAAATTTTGTCAAAATTTTATCTTTCTAACGAAAATTTTCGTAAAAATTTTATTTCTATAAAAAAGTTTTCTCAAATATTTCTTATATGGAAATTGTTGTCAAACTTTATTTGTAGTAGAAAGAGGTGTACCTGATATATAAATTAATCACTATTATCACAAAATTTTATTAGAGCATCACTTGGCTCTGCTATAGAAAACTATGTCAAAATTGTTAATCTATAAAAATTTCGTCAACATTCTTATTTCTATAGAAAATTTTGTCATAATTCTGATTTCTATTAGATAAACTATGTCAAAATTTTATTATTATAGAAAATTTTGTCAACATTTATTTCTATAGAAATAAAATTTCAAATTTCAAAATTTATATTTTTTGAAATGTTATTTGCTATAGAAAATTTGTCAAAATATTTATTTCTAAAGAAAATTTTGTCAACATTTTAATTTACTGAAATGTAACATTTATTTTATGATGTTTGCAACAATTTCTAAAATTTCTGTAAATTTTAATGAAAACATAATTTTCAGAGAAATTTTTAAAAATTTTATTTCGTTTAAAAAGGCAAAATTTTTGTCAATTTGTTATACAATTTTTCAAAATTGTTCTAATATTTTAAGTTTTATCTAAAAATATTATCATTCAATTAACAGCTAAAATAATTTCTATAATTTTGTCAACTTTTCTTCAGAAATTTCAAATTATTTCAGATTTTCTAAATTTTGTCAATAAGTTTGTTATTTTCTAGAATCTCAAATTTTGTTCTATAGAGAATTTTGTTCAAAATGTTTCTCTAATTGTTATTTATTTTTTAACAAAATTATATTTCTATAGACATAATTTATATAATAATTTTTCTTATAGGAAAACTATGTCAAAATTTTATTTCTAATAGAAAATTTTGTCAAACATTTTATTTCTAAAAAAATTTTGTCAAAATTTTATTCTATAGAAAATTTTGTCAATAATTTATTTCGTCCAAATTTGTTTCTAATAGAGAATTTTGTTAAAATATATTTCTATAGAAAATTTTGTCAAAATTTATTTCTATAGATGAATTTTGTCAAAATTTTCTCAAATATTATTTATTTTAAAAAAATTTTATTTTTATAGAGCATAATTATATAATAATTTCTAATTTCTATAGAAAACTAGTCAAAATTTATTTCTATAGAAAATTTTGTCAACATTTTATTCTAAATGAAAATTTTGTCAAAATTTTATTTCTATAGAAATTTTGTCAAATTTGATTTTTCTATAGAAATTTTGTCTAAAATTTTTATTTCTATAGAAAATTTCGTCAAAATTTTATTTCTATAGAAAATTTGTCAAATTTTTCTCAAATTTGTTATTTATTTTAACAAATTTTATTTCTATAGAGCAATAATTATATTTCTAGTAGAAAACTATGTCAAAATTTTATTTCTATAGAAAATTTTGTCAAAAATTTTATTTCTAAAGAAAATTTTGTCAACATTTTATTCTAAGAATTTGTCAAAATTTTATTTTATTAGAAAATTTGTTAAATTTTATTTCTATAGAACATTTCGTCAAAATTTTATTCTATAGAAATTGTTGTCAAAATTGTTCTCAATATTTATTATTTTTTAACAAAATTTATTTCTATAAGAATATTAATATAATTAATTTTTCTATAGAAAACTATGTCAATATATTTATTTTCTATAGAAAATTTTGTCAACATTTTATTCTAAAGAAAGATTTGTAAAATTAGTCAAAAGCGGGAACTGTCGTTTACTGCCGTTGACATAATAGTTGGGCGATCAGACGAGACACCACTTAATTCAGCGGTGGATTATCCACCAGTAATTTGTACTATTTGAGGGTCAAACTTCTCGTTTCTACTGAGAATTGTGTTAAAACGTTACTCGTCTATAAAAATGGGGTCCAATTTTCAATTGATTAGCTTTTAACAAAATTCTGCATAGTGTTTAAGGAAATAAGTTCACTGTGTATCATATGGACTTGAAAACTAAGTGGTGAAACATCGCGGTGCATCATAACTAAAACTTTTTTAAAAACTTTTAGTTCTAAAGAAAATGTTGTCAAAAATTTTATTTAGAATTCATAATAGAATTATAGAATTTTTCAAAATTTTATTTCAAAAATTATAAATATATTTTTTCTAACAAAATACTAATGTATTTAATCAACACGCTACGAGTATTTATTATAGCGTTATAGTATCAAGCAAGTTGTCTGCTCATTCATTGCTCCTTTTCAAGATCTTTAGACATTGAGGATATATTTGACAAAAAATCACAACAAAAAAATTATAACAGCATAGAACTACAGCCATAGCCAAACATAGCTAAGGATAACGACACTCTGTAATTCCAATTTTCTCGAGCGAAGCCACCAACACCTCCCTACATTTAGGTGTTCCTGGGGAACATTTGCGTTGTTCCTCGCATCATTAGAGCAACTGTCAACGTTTGCCAACGTAATCTGAAAATGCATAACATATTTGATTAGGAAATTTTAATCCAATGATATCTTTTCAACCCAATAAAACCCACTGGCGACGAAATAATTCTTTTTGTAGGGAAAATTTTTTGCGATTGGCTACACCAGCATGGGTAATTGAAATGGTTCCAGTTCTTGAGTCGCACACTACTTTTCGGGTTCACTAAATGTATCACTAATAATTTGATAGCCTGCCTGTAATTCCACTTGATAGGCAAAAAGGCCAGTGCGTATTTTTTCCATGCCCACCAACGGACGCATATATACACTTTCGCCTTTGGGAGCAATTTTCTTGTGATATAATTGTCGGGTCACAGGATCAGTGGTTTCCTGAAATTATGTATAGACTTTTTAAACATAAACATTTTTTAATTTATCTCTGCTTACATTAAAGTAAATTTTATTATAAACCGTATCCTGCACTCCAATTTCCAAAGGAGATTGACTAAGGTCATGTAACGTATGAATAGCCTCCGAGGGACTTTGTAATAAGGCCACGATATTTGCTGAGAACGATGTGAAGAAAAATAATGTCGCCACAAATGTTGTGAAAATTATCATACGACCCGAACGATTGGCAAACGATAGATGAAATCCTTGCTGACACAAAGCTCCCCACACAAACACAACACCATCCCAAAAATTCATATTGTGGGCATAGGGTGAATAATGCAATTCCAATCCAAATACAAATATCGTAAATAATATCAAAAAGAAAATTCCAATCCATACATCGATTTCAAATGGCAATGCAAAGATATTGGCCACAGCCGATAAGGGTGGCTGACGGAACATAACTCCGGCTCGTATGCGAAAAGTTTCGGCGACAAAATCGCAAAGGTCTATACGATCTAAACGCATAAAAATTGCCATTTGGCAAAATCCAATTCGTTACGCTGGAACATACCCATTAAACATCGATGAACCATTTGGTTGACGCCATCCATGTTATCCATTTGATGGCGTATAAATCTAGAATAGATATTCATTAGATATTTATCTTGTGATCCACATCAACTTACTTCATATTCATCAACTTATTAGCCAATTCCAGGGTTATACGATTATTAACTTTGGAAATTGTATCAATATGTCGCATGGATACATCTTCAATGTTGGTGAACATATCGGGAAATGCTATTACCAAACCAGTATTAAAGTTAACCTTCCAAATTCTCACGATGCGATATGGCTGATCTATATTCTGCAAACTTTTATAAGCTGTGCTATACTCTTGAAATCTGCAACAACTTCATTTACCATCAAAAATTTATCGGCCGCCACTTGTGTAGATATCGAAAAGAGAGAATGATTCCAAGTTTTTGGATATCAGTAGAACTTTCACTTCACTATCGGGTGGCAGAAAAATATCATTTCTTCCAACTCCTGCAAATTATGGTATCATCCGTTATCAATAGCCAAAAACGGTTAGTGGTAAAATAATTATGTTCGGAGTCAGCACTCCAGCTCAAAACATTCAAACCACATGGGCTACTAAAGCAATTTAAAACAACTCCGGTCTTATGGGCTAACGATTCTAATTTAAGATTTAGTGGGCGTCTTCCAACACTATAGTTTTGATTTGAATGAATTTTGAGTCTCTGTAGTGATTCATTTAAATAATTACACCAGACCGAAACGCACTGGTACATGTTCTTCCATAAATGTAAGAGAAAAACCTCATATCCAAGAAAGAAGCTATTTACAAACCGCACATTGTTATAATTTAAATTTAAGACGAATTTTACTTACCACTTCCATTTGCAGAACATTCAATTAATCATCGTACGAACACCATGAAATTTGAAATATTCGTATACAATTTGATTCAATGAAGTTATCTGCAAGGGATATTTTCCCAAATGCAAGGATTTGAAAATAACAACATAAATTAATAAACTCTAGCAATACTGAAACAAGCTTCATGGATTAAATGGAACAATAGAATGTTTCTTCCGAAGAAATGGTCTTTACCGAGCAATTGTAAGTAATCCATATGACTTTTATATGCGGTAATACTATCCTTTTATTGTTTTTCTCATCAATATGTGGTAAAAAAAAAATAATTTGCATTGGGTAGTGAAATTGGACAAGTGTGGATTAAGACTTTTATTCATCCTTCCGCAAAGTATGAAGATATCATAATAACTATCATTAAATCACATTAAGTTATTTTGTATTATATGGAGCAATCACATTGCGGTTTTAATAGAGCAATAACATGGTCTTATAACAAATGACCCATTGTTCAATGTGTTGTGACAAATATAGAAAAATAAATGTATTTGACAAAAGTTTTCTATAGAAAACAAATTTTGCAAGAATTTTTCTATAGAAATAGAAGATTTTGCAAAATTGTTCAAGTAGAAGATAAAATTTTGTTGAGAAAATTTTCTAGTAGAGAAATAAAAATTCTTGAGAGAATTTTCTCATAGGAAGATAAAATTTTGAAAAAATAGAAATATGAAAATTTGAAAAAAAAGATTTATAAAAATAAAATATGTTACATGTCCTTTACCGGACTAAAAAGTGGGTCCTCCTTGGTTTACACATTCTTGAAAGTTTTTGGGCATTGTTTTGAATTTTTTTTACATAGATAATTACTGTAATCCTAAGCTACGAGATTGTGTGTGTACGACAATATTGTGCAGTGTTAAAAAACAAGCTTGGTCACGTTTTAATAGTTGAATCTGCATATTTTTTCTTTTTATCTTCTTTTTTAAACTTACTTTAAATGTTTGGGTAAGGCAAATAAAATGGCAAGATAACAGCCTATACGTTTTTTGGTGCATTAAGTACTCTGCCTCTCCAGTAGTATTTACATTTGTGCTTTGAAAATATGCCAATAAAAATTGCTTTATGTATTTTCCCCGAGTGTTATAAGCAGACAATATAAAAATTTCAATTTCAAAGAATTTCACATAAATTGTATGAACACATATACACGTATATACTAATATAATTGTGCCTACCTATACAGTTCACCATATAAGTCGTTGTGGTTCCTTATAATTATCCCATTTTAATTTCTTTTGGTAATAAATATATAGAAATGTTATTGCATTCAATACTAATAATTAAAACGTTAATTCCATCCATTTGAAGCTTGTTCTCCCGATTCTCAGGTTGGGTCTAAGTAATTTAAACGGAAATCACAGAATGGGATTATGAATAACGACAATTCCAATAGCTTTGGAAAATAGAACAATAGCTGGTAGCGTAACCAAAACATGTAATATAGAAATTAAAACGTAAAAGTGCCTGGTATGCCTGGGTGGAAGTGAAACATAAAAGCTAATGGTATGGATGGGGCACATGCATTAGTTGTAAACCACCATTAGGACCATATAGACGGTATTACCATACCGTAGAAAAAATATAAATGTCGAGTTAATCAGCCAATAAAGGGATGAATCAATGTATTGAAACGAACAATTATGTAGAAAAACGATGGTCACCATAATATTTCAAACATTGTAGTAGATTGAGAATAGAGCTGCACTTGTAAACCCGAAATTTTGGTGGATGTATTGGTTATATGGCAAAAGATTGCGCCAGAAAATAGAGAAGTAGAAGAAGCATGTAAAATAGGAAGAAGTAATGAAATATATACATTATTAAAGGTGGAGTTTATATGTATTACCATGGGCACATGTAGTGCTAGCTCCATGGCTCTTTTGTCACCCAAAAATCGAAACCATTTAGATAAACGAAACGGCTAAAAAATGGACAGTAAATAGATGTAGGTAAAAGCATCCTGTGGTAAATATGATACAAAGTGCATTGTACTACATTAGCTACGAAAGCGCTTTAACAAATATCAAAATTGACTGTAAGAGAAAATGTACATAAGAATAGTGAACTAAAATTAGGACATGTTTTTGTTTTAAATCATCGACGGACCCGACAATAGGACGGACATGTAATGAAAGCCAGCATTTTAAATATTTGAACAATGTTTTTATGCAAATGGTTTCATCAGACCGTGACCATAAATGGGTTCCCCACTTTAATCCTTTTTGAAACATTGTCGATAACTTGGTTTAACGAACAACACCATCATGTGCCAAATTGAAATTTTAATACAGATGGAAACTTAAACTATATTTTTATTGTATTCAAAAATTCAGGCCCCAATTTATAATTGAAAAAGAAAACTACTAAACAAATATTTTGTTGGTTGTTTTGTTTATTAAGCAAAATAAATTATTAATACAAAATCAAAAAGATTGAAAAAAAAAACAAAATGTCATGCTATTGCAATTTGTATGTTATTGGCAAAATCATTGAAACTTTTGGTAATAAAGAAGCCAAAACAAAATCTTGTAATTAACCGTCGAATGCCCCAATTTTTCTTGCACGCTATGTAAATTGTCTTGTTAACCCGACGACAAAGCAAGAAAAGCTAAACAAGAAAAATTTATACGGTAAATTCCAGTATATTGCCTTCAAAGCCTCGTTGAACAGTTTCACCTAAGTTTTCTTTTATTTTACCGCAATTTTGTGTGTGTCGGTGAAGGAGTGTTTTTAATAAAAGGTTCCTTATTAAAAGTGAGGCTGCCTAAAGCGGGATTGGGTCATTTAGAGGGTTACAAGTTTTATAATGTTTTTATTAGGTTGTCCCCTTAATTTTTTATCAATATGCATCACATCGCTGGAGGCATGCGTTAATTAGAATTAGACTAATCAGTCCAGATTGTGTGATCCACAGTGGTGAACTTCACTCTATCAGCTGGAATGCTGCCCGATATCCAAGTTAAGCTCAATTACAAGGGAACTCTATTTTTATAGGGCCGAGTCCGAAGGTG
>PGFW01027982.1:27956-42193 GCA_003123925.1 Haematobia irritans
TGAATTATCCTACAAAATATACAGTGTGGCTGATGAGTATTGTAACCAATTTCAGGTTTCTACCCTTTCAAAACCGCCCGTATGACTTTTGACAGATTTATTCCAGTGACTGTTTACTTCATTGCTACAAGCCTATAAAAGGTTTTGTTTCTCGTACACTTTCCCTTTACCGGGATACTCGCGCTCAAAAAGTGTACGAAAACAAGTATATACAGCAGTAAGTTTGGCCGGGGCATAGCCTGTCTTGCACACACAGGTCGTGGGTTCGTATTCCTGCTTCGACCGACACCAAAAAGGTTTTTCAGGCGGCTGGAATTATCCCACCCTCAGTTAATGCTGGTGACATTTCTGAGGGTTTCAAAGTTCTCCTAAGGTTGATTTCACTGCAATGTGGAACGGCCGTTCGGACTCGGCTATAAAAAGGAGGTCGCCTTGTCAGTTGAGCTTAAATATGGAACGGGCAGCACTCGCTGATAAGAGTAGAAGTTCACCATGTGGTATCACAATGGACTGGCATAGTCTCAGTGAGCCTGATACATTCTGCTGCCACCTAAACCTAACCTAACCGGGCCACTTTCGTACAAACGGATGCAATCCTTTGCTGCTTTCCAAGTCTAGTCTTTTTTTTTGTGCATCTGTGAGTTCATGCCCTTTTTGGAACTTCAATGACTTTAACCCAAGCCAATTATTCAAAATGTTTCACATCCGCTTTGAGGGTATGCCCAGTCCACGGGCATCGCCAGTGTAAGATTTCGATCAAGATCCAGTTTTCACTTTTCGAATTATTTCAGGTGTTTGTTAAAATTTTATATCACCACCATTAGAATGGTGAGGGGGTAAATAAGTTTGTCATTCGTTTGTAAACATCGAAATTATCTTTTTATTTGCGGACTATACAAGAAGTATACATATTCTTTGATCCAGGGATATATTCTAAGACGATATAACCATGTCCGTCTGTCCATCTATCCGTCTGGCCGTCTGTCTGTCTGTTGTACTCACGCTACAGTCTTCAATAATGAAGAAATCGTGCTAAAATTTTGCACAAACTCGTCTTTTATCTGCAGGCTGGTCAAGTATGAAGATGGTCTAATATCGGCCCAGGTTTTTAATCATAGTCCGCCATGATAAATCGACCTCCCGATTTGGGGTCGTGGGCTTATAGTAAACCGTAGTGGTTTTAACCAATGTTTGGGGCCCCGCCTGAAATGGAAAATCTAACAGGTATTTTGTAGAAACCACAAAACGTTGTGCGAAAATGGCGTGTACGTCATTTTTGATATGGCCGCCCATATAGACCGATCTCCCGATTTGGGATCTTGGGCTTATAGAAACCGTAATTTGTATCCAATTTACCTGAAATTTGAAATCTAGAAATATTTTAGGACCATAAAGATGTGTGCCGTCCATATTCTGATATATCTCCTATATAACCCGCTCTCCCGATTTTATTTATTGGGCTTCTATAATTCGTAGTTTTTATCAAATTTGCCGTAAATTGGAAATCTAGAGAATATTAGAAACAAAATAGTGTGCCGAAAAATGGACTAATCGTAGTTTTTATTCAATTTGCCTGTAATTATAAATCTTAGAGGTATTTCTAGGCTATATTTAGTGTTGCTGAGTATATTGTGTATCGGTCGAGGTTTTAATATAGCCCCCTTTATAAACGGCCTCCGATTTAGGGTTAGATTCTAAAACCTCCCTATAGAGCCGATTTCACTTCTTGAGGGTATAGAAGGCTTCTGATTATGAAATTGCTTGAAACTGAATGTAAAGATTTCCAGATTTTTACTTTTTGTAATCATTTAAAATAATGAGAGTGCAATCTACAGTTTTTCGATTTAAATCAAGGCATTATTTCATAATTTTTCTTGCACACTTACAACAGATGTTAATGATTCCTCTAAAACTCAAATGAAGTAGTTCTTATAAATCCAGAATATGATATATTCTTCATAGGTAAAATCTTTAATTTATCTTCTGGAAGTGTTACTGCTTGAACTGCTCGGCTTGGGAGAATATCTGTCATCAAACCCCCCTGAAATTTGAAAGGAAACTATAATATTTAATTCATGGTGGGTAGTTTAGATTCGTCCCGGCCAAACTTACTGCTGTATATACTTGTTTTCGTACACTTTTTGAGCGCGAGTATCCCGGTAAAGGGAAAGTGTACGAGAAACAAAACCTTTTATAGGCTTGTAGCAATGAAGTAAACAGTCACTGGAATAAATCTGTCAAAAGTCATACGGGCGGTTTTGAAAGGGTAGAAACCTGAAATTGGTTACAATACTCATCAGCCACACTGTATATTTTGTAGGATAATTCAATACGAGGAGATTTTTTCTAAGAAAATTTTAAAATTTCGCCCTAGTACGAAATGTATATACTTGTTCTTTTTAAAATCAGAACAAAGAACATAGCTAGTTTTTGCAATTTATCGCAACATCAATACAAATTTTAAACAGAGACTTTTCTCGGCACAAAGATAATCGAAAACCACATCACATTGGTCGTTGGTTGGTGACATGAACTTATCTGTTGAAACCCCTGTGGTATTACTACGTCGAAAGAGTACCCACAATTTTTCACAGGAATTCATATAAAATGCTCTGAAATACCAGAAACAATATGAATCCTTGATAGAGTTTCAACCCGCACTATGAACTGTGAAAAGTACCTCCATCCTCAATTGAGTAAACCAACTACTGCCAACGTCGAGTGTGCTCTGCAAACCCACGAACCATATGTTCATCTGTTTGCAAATATGTTGAGAATCAACTGATGAAGGCTCAACGGAAAACCTATTAAATTGTTGAAACATCGAAAAATAGAGCTCATACACTTTCAGTGGACAAAAGATATTCTTCAATGGCGAGTTTTAATGCGATAGTATGGTATAATAATGGGGTAGAGGCCGTAAATATGGCTACATGCAAAAAAGACAAAAAAAATAATAATAATAATATGATTGAATCATATTTTTGCAGCAAGCATGCAGTCACAATGGATACTCGACTACCACGGGTTAGAAATGGTTCGGACAAATTTAAGTTAATCGTCAACGATAGTTGGCAGGCGATATGAGCCATTTAGTTTTACTACTTGTTTTGTTGGGGCTGACCTATATTTTATTCCAAGAACCAACTTTTGGATCTTCATTTTCGATACCTATCGTCAAACCCTTTCATAATTTATTGGTGCAAATTATACGAACCCCTAATATCAATTTGGTAAAAACAACAAGCAAGGAAAGTCTTAAGTCGGCGAAGGCGACTTAGTAAAATAATGGACACATAATTTAAACGTAAATAGCATTTGTATCCAATTTCGCAAAATATTTCTGAATTTTTTGGTCGATAGATATCTAACTGGATGATATATGGGTATTTGAGTTTATTTTAACCCACAAGTATTGAATAAAAAGGTGTTTGACAAAATTTTCTAGTAGAAAGATATCAATGTTGACCAAATTTCTAAGAAAATAAAATTTGTGACAAAGTTTTTCTACAAAAAAAATTTTGACAAATTTTCTAGCAGAAAATAAAATTTTGACAAAAATTTTCTAAAGAATAAAATTTTGATAAAATTTTCTATAGAAATAAAATTTCCAGAAATTTTTTATAGGAAAAAAATTTTTGACAAAATTTTCCATAGTAAGTTAAATTTTTTTACCAGAAAATTTCTATAGAAACAAACTTTTACAAAATTTTGTAAGAGAAAGTAGAAAATTGACAAAAAAATTTTCATCAGCTAATAAAATTTTAAACTAAATTTTCTATATAGAAAGTAAAGATTTCTCATTAGAAGTAAAATTTTGAAGAAAATTTTCTATAGAAAAAATTTTGACAAATGTTTTCTTTATAAAGCAACAAACTTTGGAGAAATTTTCTATAGAATAACAATTTGAAAAATTTTCTATAGAATAAAAAATTTTGACTAAGAATTTTTGGTAAAATTTTCTATAGAAAATAAAATTTTTGAAAAAATTTTCTATAGAAATAAAATTTTTCAACAATTTGTAATAGAAATAAAGTTTTGAACAAATTTTATATAGGATTAAAACTTTTTTGAAAAAAAAAGAAAAATTCTATAAAATAAAAAAATTTTGCCAAAATTTTCTTTAGAATTGAAAATGTTGACAAAAATTTTCTAATAGAAATAAAATTTTTTGACAAAACATTTTTCTCTAGAAATAAAATTTTGACAAAAATTTTCTATAAAAAATAAAATTTTTACAAAATTTTCCTATAATTTAAATAAGTAAATGTTTGACAAATTTTGCTAGTAGAATAAACATTTTAGACAAAATTTTATATAGAAATAAAATTGTAACAAGATTTCCTATAGAAATAAAAATTTCGTAAGCAAAAAATTTTTCTATAGAAATAGAAATTTTGCCGAAAATTTTCTTTTAGAAGTTAAAATTTTCTTATGAAAATAAAATTTTTGACCAACGATTTTTCTCTAGAAATAAAAACTTGGCAGAAATTTTCTTCTGCTAGAAAATGCAATTTTGAACAATTTTTATTATAAATTAATCACCAACCGATATTTTTCTTTCTCTCTAGAACCAGCAGAGCATTTTTTGTGTTTACCACTTAACTTCCAAAAATAATTCTAGTCCTATATCGATTCAAAATTTCCGCATTAACCACAATCATAACAAATTTTTATGAAAACGAATTAAATTTAATTCTCATTTAAAAAAAAAATGACAAAATTTTCCATAGAAGTAAAATTTTTACAAAATTTTCTATAGAAGCAAAACTTTGACAAAATTTTGTAGAGAAATAAAATTTTGACAAAATTTTCTATAGAATAAAATTTTAACAAAATTTTCTATAGCATAAAATGTTGACAAAATTTTCTATAAAATAATTTTGACAAAATTTTCTATACAAGTAAAATTTTGTACAAATTTTCTATAGAAGTAAAATTTTGAGAACATTTTTCTATAGAAATAAAATTTTGACAAAATTTTCTAATAAAAAATAAAATTTTGACTAACATTTTCTATATAAATAAATGTTTGAACAAAATTTTATATAGAATAACATTTTTAACAAAATTTTCTATAGAATAAAATTGTAACAAAATTTCTATAGAAATAAAATTAGTAACAAAATTGTTCTAAGAGAAATAAAAGTTTTGAAAAAAATTTTCTACTAGAAATAAAAATTTTTCAACAATTTGTTATAGAAAAAAGTTTTGATAGTTTTTATATAGGATTAAAATTTTGAAAAAATTCTTATTAAAATAAAATTTGCCAAAATTTCTTTAGAAGTTAAAATTTTGACAAAATTTTCTATAGAGAATAAAATTTTGACAACATTTTCGTCTTTTAGAAATAAAATTTTGACGAAAATTTGTCTAATAAATAAAATTTTTAACAAATTTTGTTATATTAAATTAATAATGTTAGACAAAAATTTTCTATAGAATAAGCATTTTAACAAAATTTTTCTATAAATAAAATTGTAATCAAAATTTCCTGATAGAAATAAAAATTTTAACAAAATTTTCTAAATAGAAATAATTTTGGACAAATTTGAATTTTTATTATAAATGTAATCACCAACCGATATTTATCTTCTCCCTAGAACCTAGCCAGACATTTTTTGTGTTTTACCCGACATAACTGTCAATCAATTCTAAGTCTTTATCGATTTCAAATTTCCCAATTAACCACAATCATTACAAATTTTTAGCGAAAACGAAAAGTTAAATTTAATTCTCATTAAAAAAAAAAAAATTGACAAAATTTTCGCATAAGAATTAAAAATTTTTACAAAATTTTCTATAGTATAGAAAAAATGTTGAAAATTTTCTATAGAATAAATTTTACAGCAAATTTTCATCTATAGAAATAAAATTTTACAAAAATTTTTCTATATTGAGGCTGACGGGGAGGGGAATAAATTTTGACAAAATTTTTCTATGAGAATAAAAATTTGACAAAATTTTCTATAAATAAAATTTTTGCATAAGATTGTGTATAGATAATAAGTTTGAATTAAAGGATTAATTCTATGAAAAAAATTTTATGCAAAATTATAGAAGAAATTTTGAGAAGATTTCTATTAAATAAAATTTTTGACACAAAAATTTGTTCTATTAGAAAATAAAATCTTTTACTAACATTTTCTTAGAAATAAAATTTTAACAAAATTTTCTATAAAAAATTAAAATTTTTGGCCAATTTCTACAGAACTCATTTTTGAAAACTTATAGCAAAATAAAATTTGACAAAGAATTTTCTATAGAAATAAATTTTGACAAATTTTCTATAGAGAATAAAATTTGCCGTTTACAAAATTTCAAGACTAATTGAAAAATTAAGAAATAAAATTTTAACAAAATTTTCTATAGTAATGAGCAAAAATTTGACAAATGAATTTTCTATTAGAATAAAATTTCTGACCGAACATATTTCTCTTTCTAGGAAAGACAGAATTTTGGTACAAATATATTCCATAGATAACATTTTCTATCATAAATTTTCTACACATTAACACACAAGTCATAACAAAATTTTCTTATAAAACAATTTTTACAATTTAATTTCTTACAAAAAAAATAATTGACAAAATTTTCCTAATAGAAATAAAATTTTGTACAAAATTTTCTATTAGAAATAAAACTTTGACAAAATGCAAAATTTTAGTAGAGAATAAATTTTGACAAAATTTTCTACAGAAATAAAAAATAATTGTTACAAAATTTCTATAAGATACATAAAATTTTTGACAAATTTTCTACTAGAAATAAAACTTTCGACAAAATTTTTTAGGAAATAAAATTGTTGAACAACTTTTGCATAGAAGCTAAAATTTTTTACCAAAATTTTCTATAAGGCCATAAAATGTTGACAAAAATTTTCTATAAAAAATTTGAAAATTTATCTCGAATAAAAATTTTCTATAAATAAAATTTTGATAAAATTTTCTATAGATATAAAATTTTGAAGAACAATGTTCTATACGAAATAAAATTTTGACGAAATTTTCTATAAAATAAAATTTTACAAAATTTTGGAAATTCTGAAAATTTATAAATAATTTTGACATAAATTTTCTTATAAATAAAATTTTGACAATGTTATACCATTAATTTAGGGGGCACAATTTTCTTATAGAAATAAAATTATTTAAAATTTTTCTTATAGAAATAAATGTTTTGAAAATTTTCTAGAATAAATTTTCAACAATTTCTAAAGAAATAATAATTTTGAAAGCAATTTTCTATAGAAATAAATGCTGACAAAATTTTCATAGAAATAAACAAATTTCTGCAAAAATTATAAATAATTTTTTGAAAAATCTTTCTTTAGAAATTAAAATTCTGTACAAATTTTCTTATAAGAACAGAAAGACAAAATTTTCTCATCAGAAATAAAATTTTTGACAAAATTTTCTATAAAAATAAAATTTTGACAAAATTTCATAATAAAATAAAGTTTGACAAAATATTATTACAATAAAAATTTGAAAAATTTTTCTATATGAATAAAATTTTGCAAAAATTTTCTATAGAATAAACGTTTAGACAAAATTTTCTATAGAAATAAAATTTGAAATAACAAAATTTCTCTATAGAAATAAAATATGTTGTGACAAATTTGTATATAGAAGATACAAATTTTGGCCAAAATTTTCTATAGCAAATAAAATTTTGACAAATTTTCTATAGAAATAAAACTTGTCAAAATTTTCTCGTAGAAATGGCAGATTTTGAACATTTTTATTATAAATTAATCACCAACCGATATTTTCTCTTCTCCCTAGAAGCCAGCAGAACATTTTTGTGTTTACCACTTAACTTCCAAATCAATTCTAGTCGCACATCGAATTCCATATTCCCCATTTTACACGAAAATCATAAAATTTTTTATGAAAACGAAATTAAATTGTAATTCTCATGCTTTTAGTGAAGATGATCTTCGATTTGGCAAAAATATTTTTTTTATACCACATAAACAGACCTTTAACATTTCAAATAAATGGACCAATACAATCATTGACGTCAGTGCGGCTTTTGTCAGCTCCATTACCGAATTCCATTTGCTAAAAAATACTTAAACACATGTTAGCCTACGTTAAACACATTCTACTCCTCCTCCTTGGCTTACAAATGGCTTTTGAACAGAAAAACAAAATAACCATGTGAATGGAGAAGACTAAGTGCAGCATAAATACCCACCCATGCTATGAACAAACCTTAGGAAAATTCCATTTTGGCCATCGAAACGTAATGTATTCCATGGCAAAAAAAGAAAATATCCTGCTATTCAAGTGAAAATCTTTTTCTTTTCGTTTTTTTGTATGGGATGTGATTCAGGCTTGCCGCAATGTTTTGGTAAAACTTTGAACATTGTATGCTGCAGATCTTAAATTATGTTTATTACAACTAACGAAAAAGTTTTACAAGTATTTGCTAAAGTGTGAAACAGTCCCACATGAAAAAAGTTAGGTCTTTGTTTTATCGTCGATTTCGCTCTATTCGTTTGCTTCTTCCCTTTGAAAGAATACTTGGATAGAGCATTGTGTTGGTGTGTGTGTGTGGAAGTGTGTCGGCAAATACTGCAGTGAAGTGATTTTTGGCGACAAAGAGGAGATAAAGTAGTTTTGTGACAGTTGGCATTATTGATTGTGAACAAAGTTACTTAGGCTTGTGGTTTGACCGCAGGGCTTACGATTTAATATGCAAATAGGTAATGGAGATTTTTTGACGTCGGGGAAGAATAAAGGTTAAAAGATCAGAGGTGTACTCTAAAAGTGAACCCATCCGTAAAGCAAATATGGAATTAGTTTTTTAGAAACTTTTAACTAAAACTACGATATGATAATATAAGGTAAAATACGAAGAAAAATAGTTTCAGTATTATTCAGTATTTTTCTCTTCTTAAGAAAATTTCGTATTTTTGGCAAGGAGTTAGGAATTTGTAAAAATATCAATTGGAGCCCATACGGACGCTTCTAGGACGGTTACAGCATATTTAGATAGAATTTTTCAAATCTTAAGCAAGTTCTGTATTACTTTACCGAGAAAAATTAAAAAAGTTTCGTAAAATTTTATGCGTCATTTGTGTAATAGGTTGGAAAGGTGGCATTCCCATTATTGCAGGATCATGCCAATAAAAAATGGAACTAATTTTACAATTTCAATACAATTTAATCTTTTTTAACATTTCCGACCGTGGATAACTCAAATAAGGCAGGTACATCGATGAACTTATAGTTCAAACTTTAGCTATGAAGCACGCATCGAGGGCCAGTTTATCGATGGACATGGTGAACTCAGCCGAGGTTGTAAGGTGATTCCTTTTTGAGGTTAGGGATTTTCATGCATTAGTATTTGACAGATCACATATTCAACATGTGTCAAGAGAAAGATGCTCAGTATGATTTGACATTTCATCATGAATAGACCCTTACGATCTGCCACAACGTCGAATTTTCAAGTGATGGGCCCCTAGAAAAAGTTGGCAGATGAAAATCCGCTTTTTTTTATCGACAAATTTTGTTCAGCGATGAGGCTCAATTTCTGGTTGAAATGGCTTACGTAAATAAGCAAAATTGCCGCATTTGGGAGTGAAGAGCAACCAGAAGCCGTTCAAGAAACTGCCCATTGCATCGCCGAAGAAATGCACTGTTTGGTGTGGTTTGTACGCTGGTGAATCATTGGAACCGTATTTTTTCAAAGAATGCTGTTGGACCAACGTTACGTGAATGGCGATCGTATCGTTCGAATCTGAACAACTTTTTGTTGCCAAAAATGGAAGAGACTCGAACTTGGTTGAACATGGTGGTTTCAACAGATGGCGCTTACCATTGCGCACAACAGCTCGCGATTCTATGGCCATATTTGAGGGAAGAACTTCGGAAGAACGAAATTCATCTCAATGAAATGGACCGGTAAGTTGGCCACCAGAAGATCATAGCGATTTGACGCTTTTTATACCTATTTTTTTGTGGGGCTGACGTCCAAGTTCTAAAGTCTAACAGAATAAAGCCAGCAATTATTCCAGCTTTGGAAAGACAACATTTCCGAAGAAATTGGGCTATTCCGGCCGAAATGCTCGAAAAGTTGCCCAAAATGGACTTTCCGAATGACCACTAAGAACGCAGCCGCGGTCCAACATTTAAATGAATTATCTTCAAAAAGTAAATGTCCCATGGACCAATCTAACGTTCAAATAAAGAACCGATGAAGATTTTGCAATTTATTGGGTTTTTTTTTTTTAAAAGTTATCCAAGCTCTTACAAATCACGCTTTAATTCAACTGCCACAAGAAAATATGTGAAGGGTCCGTTCCTAAAATAAGTTGTTGCTCTCCGGAACCATTGATGCTATGGCGCCAACTGATATTGCAATGTCGGCGAATGTGATGCTATACTGAGATTGAGTCAATTTAGGCATTAGTGGGAGCCACCATCATCCATAATTGTTATGAATAGTTGACGTCTCAAAAAATTTGTTCGCAGTCAAAAATAATGTAACAAAATTGGTGAAGACTTTTTTCCAAAAATCTACTAAATTTAAAAAGAATATTTTGAAGTTTTCGACCAAATTGTTTAGTGGTTAGTTAGTATGAAAAAAAAAAAAATTATCTGAAAAAATGTTTTTTATCTTATGTTAGATTAATTTATTATATATATTGATCTTTCCCACTAGAGATATTTTCTCTTTGGATGTATAGGTTAGGTTAGGTGGCAGCCCGAAGTATCAGGCTCACTTAGACTATTTCAGTCCATGTGAAACCACATTGTGAAACTTCTCTCTTATCACTGAGTGCTGCCGATTCGAATGTTAAGCTCACTGACATAGGGACCTCCTTTTTATAGCCGAGTTTCCGAAGGGCATTCCACATTGCACGTGGAAACGCACTTTGAGAAGCTTTGAAACCCTCGAAAAATGTCAACGCGCATTACTGAGGTGGGAATAGTCCGCAGCCTGTAATAAAAAATCCCTTGAATTGTAAACTGGTGTCGAATTGTAAAAAATGTTATGGGGATTTTAATTAAATGCACCATGCAAAGGAAAGTTATTTCTTCAACAAAAAAAGGAGAATTGAAGTTTTGATAGTAATTATCCCAACACGAACAGATTCAAGGAGTTTAAACATATTGAATTTATAGAAACTTGTGATGACAAAATTTTTATTTATTCTGATTATTATTTAGTTCGGCTTGAGCTCATAAGAACATTTAGTTTTCTATGGACATTTTTTGACAAAAGTGTTAACCCTTCTAAAGAAAAGTTTTGGTCAAAAAGGTTACTTCCTATAGAAAATTTTTCAAATTTTATTTCTATACAAATTTAGGTCAACATTTTTATTTCTCTAAAGAAAATTTTGTCAAAAATTTTATTTCTATAGAAAATTTTGTCAAAATTTTATTTCTATACAAAATTTTCATCAAAATTTATTTCTTATAACAATTTTAGTCAAAATTTTATTTTCAAATTTATATAAAGAAGAAATTTGGCGTCAAAAGTCCTTATTCTTGAATAGAAAATTTTTGTCAAAATTTTAATTTCTTTTGAAAATTTTCTTAAAATTTGCATTTCTATAGAAAATTTTGTCAATAGTTATTGCAAAATCCAGCCAGAATTTCAGACGAATTCTAACGATGATGAATTATCGGTGGATTTTCTCGCACGGACCCTCGAAAATAAAACAGTCAGTCGACGAATATGAGAAGTTTCAGAAATGTGAAGTTAAAGCAATTTTTAGTGAGTATTTTTTCCCAAATAACTGTTTATATTTTTTTAAAAATAGGTTTTTTATTTGCCTTCTAACGCTAAGTCTCAATTTTTGCTGGAAAGGATTCAGCAAATATTTCGATAACATTTGAATAATTTGTACTATTTTATTAATTTCTTTAAATCTAGTTTTTAAAATCTGTGAAGAGCAAAAAAAAGATGGTTAAAATTACCATTAAAAATATTAAAAAAAACGATTTGTAAAAAAATTGAATTAAAAGGAACTTTACTAGATAATGTAAGAATAAAGAACATCTTTGGTGATAAAATTTGGATAAGTTAAGTCTGTGTCTTCCAGAATAACATTCAAAATTTTTCTTTCTATAAAAAATTTTGTTAAAATTTGTTAGTTTCTATAGAAAGATGTTAGTCAAAAATTTTATTCTCTATAGAATTTTGATCAAAATTTTATTTCTATAAGAAAATTTTGTCAAAATTTTTATTTCTATAGAAAATTTTGTCAAAATTTTTATTTCTTAGAAATAATTTTGTAAAAATTTTTATGCCTAAATAGAAAATTTTGTCAACAATTTTTATTTCGATTAGAAATTTTTATCCAAAATTTTATTTTCTAAGTACAAAGTTTGTGTGAAAATTGTTTATTTTTATAGAAAATGATTATTCAAATTTATTTTATAGAAAATTTTCTCAAAAAAGTTTTAATTTCTATAGAATATTTTTTTAAAAACATTTATTTCTACAGGAATATTTTGTCAACGATTTTATTTCTATAGAAATTTTTATAAAATTTTAATTTCTATAACAAAGTTTGTGAAAAATTTTATTGTTTATAGAAAAATATTATTCAAAATTTTATTTATATAGAAAATTTTCTAAAATTCTGTATTTTATTATTTTATAGAATAAGTTGTTCTCAAAAAAATTTTATTTCTATTAGATAAATTTTCTCAAAATTTTAATTTCTATAGAAAAATTTTGTAAAAATTTTATGTCCTATAGACAAATTTTTTCAAATTTTATTACTACTTGAAAGATTTTGTCAAAATTTTCATGTGCTATAGAAAATTTATGTAAAAATTTTATTTTTTATAGAAAATTTTCTCAAAATTTGTATTTGTAATAGAAAAATTTTTGTCAACATATTTTATTTCTATAGATTTTTGTAGAAATTTTGGTGAAATTTTTTTTTTTAATAGAAAATGTTTGTCCAAATTTTATTTCTTTAGAAAAATTTTGTAAAAAAGTTTGTTTTCTATAGAAAATTTTTTGTCAAAATGTTTACTTCTGTAATGAAAATTTGTCAAACATTTTTTTTCTAAATTTTTTTTTTTCAAATTTTGGTATGTGATGGAAAATTTTATTTCTGTAGAAAATTTTGTCAAAATATTTTTTTTGTGTAGAAAATTTTATCAAAATGTTTTATTTTCTATACAAAATTTTAATCCAAAATTTTATTTCTATACATATTAACAAAATTTTATCAAAAATTTTATCAAAATTTTATTTCTATAGAAAATTTTCTCAAAATTTTAATTTTCTGTTAGAAAATTTTTTCAAAATGTTGTTACTTCTGTAGAAAATCTTGTCAACATATTTATTTAATTTTTGTTCAAATTTTATTTCTATAGAAAATTGATATTACGCTCTTAGCGTTGACGAAGAACAATATTTTGGCAAAATCCATCTAAAAATTTCACGATATTCTAACGATAATGAATTAAATCGTGGGTTGTCCACGGCACGGGACACCGGAAAATAAACAGGCAGTCGACGATATGGGAAGTTTTAAGATGTGATTAAGCAATTTTGTTATATATTTTAAAATAACTTTTATATTTTTTCTATGATTTTTAATGGCTAGTCTGAAACGTTTTGACTAAATATTGCCAAAAATTCTAAATTTTTCTAGGAAAGGAAAAGGAAAATAATGTGTCCATTTTATTATTTCTTTTACTATATTGTTTTAACATCTATTGAACAAAAAATAGTTTTAAAACTACCATTAAAAATATGAAAAAAAACGATTTGTAAAAAAAATTTAATTAAAGAAACTTCCTGTGCAAGTTACAATAAAGAAACATCTTTGGGATACAATTTTTTGAAGTTCTTTTTAAAGTTGTGGCCTACAGAAATAACTTCCATTTTTTCTGGGGAGTACAGCTGTTATTGTCATCGTGTGTTTCCAACTTAAATAAAATTCGATTGCAGAGATTGACATATAGCATCCCTATATATCTTTTTCGGAGCCGATTTAGACCCCATATGTCATAAAAGAGGGAACAAAGTTTTCCACTTCAGATTTTGCAATGAAATTTTACCACAAGAAGAGTAAGAACTAACACTTTTGGCAATGCGTGCCCAAATTTCGTTCAAATCCGGTTAAGACGTTTATGGGCGATTTCGATTGGTAAAAAAGGTGCAACATTCTCGAAATGTTTGCAAAATATAAAGAGGGCACTGTTATAGCTTTTGGTCGCTGCATCCTTTCACAATATTATGAATTAGACAAT
>PGFW01027989.1:0-11695 GCA_003123925.1 Haematobia irritans
TCTATAAGACATACTTAATATTGACAAAATTTTCTATGCGATATAAAAATTTTGACACCAATTTTCTATAGTTAATAAAAATTTTACACAATTTTTTTCTATAGGAAAAACAAATTTGAAAAAATTTTTCTATATAGAAGACAATTTTGACAAAGTTTTCTTATAGAAATAAAATTTTGAAAAAATGTTTTATAGACATATAATATTGACAAAAATTTCTAGGATTATAAATTCTTGAAAAAAATTTTCTATAGAAATAAAAAATTTGAAAAAATTTTCGATAGAAATCAAAATTTTGACAAAATTTTTATAGAAATAAAATTTTGACAAAAATTTCCTATAGAAATAAAAATTTGAAAAAAAATTTGCTATAAGAAATTAAAATTTTTGAACAAAATTTTTCTATAAGAAATAAAATTTGACAAAATTTTCCTATAGAAATAAAAAATTTTGAAAAAATTTTTTAATGAAATAAAATTTGACAAAATTTTCTAAAAAATAAATTTTGACCAAAATTTTCTTAAAATTAAAATTTTGACAAAATTTTCTATAAATAAAATTTTGACAAAATTTCAATAGAAATAAAATTTTGACACAATTTTCTATAGACAAATAAAATTCTACAACATTTTCTATAGGCAAACAAAAAATTGATCAAAATTTTCTATTAGACATATAATATTGACAAAATTTCATTATGGATATAAAATTTTGACACAATTTTGCTATAGAAAAAAATTTTAAAAAATTTTTCGTATAGAAATAAAAACTTGCAAAAAAAATTTTTAATGAAATAAAATTTTGGACAAAATTTCTATAGGAAATAAAATTTGCACCAAATTTCTATAGAAATAAAAGTTTGACAACCATTATTCTATAAAAATAAAATTTTCATATAAAAATAATTTTTTTCTATAGAAATAACAATTTTGACAAAATTTTCTATAGAAATAAAATTTTTGACACACATTTTCTATAGAAATATAAATTCTTGACACAATTTCTATAGAAATATAAAATTTGACAAGAAAAATTTTTCTATAGAAATAAAATTTTAAAAAATTTTTATATAGAAATAAAATTTTGACAAACTTTTCTATAGACACTATAATATGAACAAAATTTCTATGGATTAAAATTTGACACAATTTTCTATAGAAATAAAAATTTTAAAAAATTTTCTATAGAAATACAAATTGTTGACAAAGTTTTCTATTAGGAAAATAAAATTATTGACCAAAATTTTCATTAGACATATGAATATATGACAAAATTTCTATGGATATAAAACTTTATAAAAAAAAAAAATTTTCTATAGAAATAAAAATTTGAAAAATTTCTATAGAAATAAAATTTTGGACAAAATTTCTATAGAAATAAAAAATTTTAAAAAAATTTTCTATAGAAATAAATTGAAAAAATTTTCTATAGAAATTAAAATTTTGACAAAATGTTCTATAGAAATAAATTTTTTGGACAAAATGTCTATAGAAATAAAATTTTGGACAAATTTCTATAGAAATAAAATTTTGACACAATTTTTCTATAGAAATAAAAAATTTGAAAAAATTTCTATAGAAATAAAATTTTGACGAAATTTTCTATAGAATGAAATTTTGACACAATTTTCTATAGAAATAAAATTTTGACACAATCTTTCTATAGAAATAAAAAACTTGAAAAAATTTTCTATAGAAATAAAAATTTTGACCAAATTTTCTATAGAAATAAAAAAAAAAAAAAATTTTAAATGCAATATAAAACATTTCTTTTTGAATAAAAACAACATTTTTTTATACCAGCCACAAAAATTCTTGATTCAATAGCTTCCAAGATAAGGATTTTTCAATTTGGTTAGATTTCACATGTAAAATGTTTGGAGCGTCTATATTGGTAGCTTTGTAGTTTTAGCAGCCAAATATAAGCAATCGTACTATTCTCTCTTGAATTCCATCACGAATAATTTTATTTCTAACGAATAGCATCAAAATACTTTTTAAACTGCTAAAAGAACAAAATAAACTCTCCACTGAATACATCTTTCAGCTGTCTGGTGAGCCGATTAGGAAATGACGTAAGCAATATGAAGGTGGTTGTAATCAGCAACGACTCTATTAACTATGCTCCTCCAGAGCTTCCTGAGAATTAAATCGGGGTTCGTTTATATGGGGGCCAATATAGTTTGGACCGATATGGACTAACTGTTGATGGTAGGTAGAAAGAAAAAATATACAATAAGCACATACTAAATCTTCAAAACGTCGCGATGATCTTTGTTCTCGGAAAGCCCCGGATAGTAAGTATATGGGGGCTATATTTAGCTTCATGAATGAAACATTTTACGTGTCAAACGAAATGTAAAACTTGACTGATTAATAGTCCTCTTTAAATGTGAACACATGTAGCCAGTAATCAAGCAAAAAAATATTGGGCTAGTGTGGGTGAACCTGCCCTGCCTAGCAATTTGCTACAAAATAATTCAACATTGGAACAAAATCCTAGGTGTGGCCAACGCAATGCAATTTCTGCTGTCTGACTTTGTAAAAGATGATATGGTTAGTGCATTTGTCATAAATTTGAAGGTGCTCCGGGGGGGGGGGGGCCTTGTCCTTCCACTTTTCTTTTTTGCCCAACGTCACTTTGTTAGCTTATTTCAGGCTTTAGTGCCGTTCCACACCAAACCAAAATAAATAAAAAATTTTAAAGAAGAATAAACACAACCAAAGTCTTTCGTACGTTATGTTCTTTAGTGTATTTTGGTTGATTTTTTCATATTTTTCCTGTGAAACGCTTTTATGATTTCTTTTCAGGGCTGGTTGGTATTTTCCATGTTGGTCTCATTGAGTTGTGAGTTTAATCTTTGTCATTTATTATTTGGTATTTGAAGTTCAAATTTATTGAGTGTAGTTTTTTTACAATTTTCTTTGTTGTTTGATAATTTTTTTTTGTTGTGCAGCTGCTATCCCTTGGTATTGCCTTAACTTTGTCTGCTTAAAGTTTCAATTGTCCTTTTTTGTCTGTTTTTGTTTTTTTTTTTTCAACAACTTTTAGTTATTAACTTTGTTTTGTTTTTGTACATACTTTTTTTTCTCTACTGCGGAAAAGCATTGGAATTGTCAACTTCATATACAGAGATTAAATTCTACTACTTCATGTTTTTTTTTTTTTGCAAAACAAAATTTAAAAAATATTTTTTGGTTTGGGTATAATATCATAATTATTGTTTTGCGCATGATATACATAGTCATTTTAAAATTTTTATCTCGATATTTTTTTAAAAACCCTCACCATAGGCATTGGGGTATATTACTTTGTCAATTCCACGTTTGTAAACACATCGGAAATATTGCTCTAAGAACCCATTAAAGTATATATATTCTGGGTCGTGACGTGAAATTCTGGTCGATCAAAGCAATGTCCGTCCCTGTGAAATCACGCTAAATTCCCGAACGAAACAAGCTAATCGACTTGAAACTTGGCACAAGTCGTCGTTATTGATGTACGTCGGATGTATTGCAAATGGGGCCCATTCGGTCAACTTTTACGTATAGCCCCCATATAACCGGACCCTCAGATTTGGTTGCGGAGCTCTAAGGAAGCATATTTCATCCGATCCGCTAAATTTGGGTGCATGGTGTTTGGTATATGGTTCTCTAACAACATGCCAAAAATTCGCCACAATTGGTGCCATAATATATATAGCCCCCATATAAACTCGATCTCCCAGATTTGTGGCTTGCGGAAGCTAAAAAAGAGAAAGCAAATTTCATTGATTCGGACCTGAAATTGTGTACATTGGTGTTGGTATATAGGTCTCTAACAACCATGCAAAAATTGGTCCACATCGGTCCATGAATTATATATAGCCCCCATGAAACCCGATCCCCAGATTTGGCTTGCGGAGCCTCTAAGAGAAGCAATTTCATCGATCTTTGCTGAAATTTGGGACATGGTCTTAAACAACCATGCAAACAGTGATCCCACATCGGTCCATAATTGATATATAGCTCCATATAAAACCGATCCCAGATTTGGCTTGCGGAGCCTCAAGGAGAAGCAAATTTTGATCGCGATCCGGCTTGAAGTTGGTGCATGGTGATTGTTATATGGTCTCTAAAAACCTATGCTAAAATTGGGTCCACATCGCGTCGCATAATTATATTATAGCCTCCATACTAAAACCGATTCCCAGATTTGTCGCTTGCGGAGCCTCAAAGAAGAAACAAATTTCCTCCGATTTTGTTTCCCTTTTGAGGCTTCCGCCCAAAAAAAAAAAAAAAAAATCGCGCGCGCGCGATTTATTTCAAGTACCCGATCAGCAGCACGTCGATGATCACATCTCTTCCAATTTGAATGTTTAGAACAAGATAATAAAACGAAAGTTGCAAAGAGTGTGAGGACGATCTGAATGTGATGAATTTAAAAAGGATTCGCACGCGCGAATTCCTTTTTCCAGTAACTGAAATAATAGATAATATGGATGATGATATTAAATATTTATTATTCACGTGTACTGGGATGAACACAAGGAGATAGTATGCCAAATCGGCTCCCATAATAGTGTTTGATAAAATATCTTTGCCGGCACACTTTCGCACATTCAGTATTCACTCATATGTTCCGATTGGCGAATAGTGCCTATGAAGTTCTCTGGGCGGCTTTGTGCAGGTTTGGCAGCTTTTAAGTCTTTCCTTAATTTATTGCATTTTCTTACAGACCACCGAATCTTGCGTTGTCTTTGTTAGTTATACGTCATTTTGAATTAAATACCCTACGTATTTAGGGATCTAAACTTCTTCATTTAGGGTAGTTTTTGATTTATATTCCAACATTAATTCTTCCAATAAAATATTGGGCGTTTGTCCGCCTATTTTTCGGGACATATGACCGCGCATAAGGGGAGGCATAACGCCCAAAAAATCAATTTTTTTTTGGCGACTATGTCCGTTGCGGATATGTCGGGTCGCCAAAATACGCCACATAACCTTGTAAATCTCACAACAGTCGAACAAACTTGTAAGAAATTACTCCAATTCTTCATATATGCACTTCTAATGCATTATGTAATCAACCGATAAATCATAAATACCTTTTCAATGCTGCCTAAAAATTGGCTTCAGACTTTTAACAGTTTTCCCATGATTTATTTACTAAATAGTGTGCTCCACCCAAGGACATTTTAGTCGAAACTTAAATTTTAAATCTATAGATTTTGTCAGAAGTCTAAAACAAATTATAAATAGTTTCGGGTCAGAATTTAAATGTACAGAATGGCCAAGAAAAGTCTTTTGACATTGCAAAATATTTCAATTCTAGAAATAATTGAAATATTATATTTTATATATACCCTGCCATCATAGGATGGGCTTCATATTTAACTTGTCATTGCCGTTTGTAACACATCGAAATATTGCTCTAAGAACCCATAAAAGTATAATATATTCGTGGGTTGCGTGAGTTTGAAATTCTTGAGTCGCATCTAAAGCAGGTCGTCCGTCCGTCCGTCCGTCTGTTGAAAGTTCACGATAACTCCGAACGAATCAAGCTATTCGGACTTGAAAACTTGGCACAAGTAGTTGTACGAATGTAGTCCGGATGTATTGAAGAATGGGCCAGTAATGCGTCGCACTTTTACGATATAGCCCCATATAAAGGGACCCTCAGATTTGGCTTGTGGAGCCTCTAAACAGAAGCATATTTCATCCGATCCGCGAAATTTGTACATGGTGTTGGTATATGCCCGTCTCTAACAACACGCAAAAATTGGTCCACCATCGGTCCATAATTATAATAGCCCCCATATTAAACCGATCCCAGATTTGGCTTGCCGGAGCGAAAGAGAAGCAAATTTCATCCGAGTCGGCTGAAATTTGGTACATGGTGTTACTAGTATGATGGTGCTCTTAACAACCAGTGCAAAAATTTGTCCATATCGGTCCTTAATTATATATAACCCCCATATAACCGATCCCCGAGATTTTTGGCTCTGTGGAGCCTCTAAGAGAAGCATATTTCATCCGATCCGGCTTGAAATTTGGTACATGGTGTTGCTGTATATGGTCCTAACCTAATCATGGCAAAAATTGTTCCACATCGGTCACATAATTATATATAGCCCCCATCATAAAACCGATCCCCAGATTTGAGGCCTCCGCAACTCAAAGAGAAAGAAAATTTCATCCAGAATCGTCTCTTGAAATTTGGTACATGATGTTGGTATAGCGTCTCTAACAACCCAGCAAAAATTGTCCATATCGCCGTCCTTAATGATATATAAGCCCCATATAAAAACCGATCCCAGATTTTGGCTTGTGGAGCTTCTAAGAGAAGCATATTTCATCCGATCCGGCTGAAAATTTGGATACATGTGTGGTATATGTATGTCTCTAAACAACCGTCTTTGCAAAAATTTGGTCCACAATCGGGTCCTAATTATATATAGCGTCCATATAAACAGATCCCCCAGATTTGGTTCCGGAGCTCAAGCAGGAGCAAATTTCATCCGATCCGACCTGAAAATTTGGTACACATGATATTGCGTATATTGGCTCTCTCAACAACCATTGCCAAAAAATGGTCCACATCGCGTTCATAATTATATATAGCCCCCATTATAAACGATCCCCAGATTTGGCTGCGAAAAGTCTCCAGAGAAGCAAATTTCATTGCAATCCGGTTGTAATTGGAACATGGTTTAGATATATCTTACCAACCGCTGCCAGAATTGGTTCATATCGGCTCCATAATATATTAGCCCCCATATAAACGCTTTCTCCGGATTTGACCTCCGGAAGCCTCTTGGAGGAGCAAAATTCATCCGATCCGGTTCAAATTAGGAACGTCGGTGTTTAGTATATGGTCGCTAACAAACCATTACCAAAATTGCGGTCAATCACACAAAAAATTGGTTCCATATCGTTTCATAATCATGGTTGCACTAGAGCCAAAATAGTCTACCAAATTTATTTCTATAGAAAATTTTGTCAAAATTTCTTCTATCAGAAAATTTGTCAAAATTCTATTTTATAGAAAATTTTGAAAAATTTTATTTCTATAGAAAATTTTGTTAAAATTTTATTTCTGTAGAAAATTTTGTCAAAATTTTATGTCTACTTTGTCAAACTGAATTATATACGTATTGGATCGATCTTTTTATACCCTCCACCATAGGATGGGGGTATATTAACTTTGTCATTCCGTTTGTAACACATCGAAATATTGCTCTAAGACCCCATAAAGTATATATATTCTGGGTCGTGGTGAAATTCTGAGTCGATCTAAGCATGTCCGTCCGTCCGTCGCCTGTCCGCGTCCCGTCCCCGTCTGTCCGGCTGTTGCCGCTCCGTCTCGTGGAGAATCACGCTAACTTCGCAACGGACACAAGCTAACCGCACTTGAAAACTTGGCACAAGTAGTGTTATTGTATTAGGTCGGATACGTATTGAAAAATGGGCCATATCGGACCACGTTTTACGATATACCCCCATATAAACCGATCCCCAAATTTGGCTGGGAGCCTCCCGGAGCAGCAAAATTCATTCCGATCCGGTTGAAATTTGGTACGTGCGGTCTTATAGTATTACGTCATCTAACAAAAAGCCTGTTGCAAAAATTGAGTCCATATCGGTCCATAACAATATATAGCCCCCATATAAAAGCCGATCCCCAGATTTGACCTACGGAGCCTTGAG
Organism: Haematobia irritans; assembly: GCA_003123925.1. Taxonomy (NCBI): domain Eukaryota; kingdom Metazoa; phylum Arthropoda; class Insecta; order Diptera; family Muscidae; genus Haematobia; species Haematobia irritans. Next base: position 7,692 of record PGFW01027989.1, read on the forward strand.
GGGCAAAATTTTCATCGGATCCGATTGAAATTGGTACCTGATTTAGTATATGGTCTCTTAACAACCATGCAAAATTGGTCCATATCGGTCCATATTATAGTATAGCCACCCATCATAAACCGAATCCCCGAGATTTGACCTCGGAGACTTCTTGGAGGGGCAAAATTCATCCGATCCGGTTGAAATTTGGTACCTTTGGATGTTATGTATACGGTCATCTAACACGCATAGCAAAAACATGGTTTCCATATCGGCATCCATCAATTATATATAGCTCCCCATAATTAAACCGATCCCCAGATTTAGAACATCTGGAGCTTCTGAATGAGCAAAATTCATTCCGCAGCGAATTGAAATTTATAACTGGTTAGTATTATGGTCTCTAACAAGCAGGCAAAAAATTGGTCCATATCGGTCCATAATTATATAATAGCTCCATAATAAACCGATCCCAGATTTGACCTCCGGAGCCTCTTGAGGAGCAAAGTCATCCCGATGCGGTTGAAATTTGGTACATTTCGTTTTAGTATATCCCTCTAACAGCGCATGTACAAATTGATCAAATTTTATTACTTTAGAAAGTCTTGTTCAAAATTTGCATTTGCTATAGAAAGTTTTGTAAAAAGTTTATTTCTATAGCAATGTTTGTCAACATTTATTTCCAGGTAGAAAAATTGTCAAAATTTTGATTTCTAAATAGAAAATTTTGTAAAAAATTTATTCTGTAGATAGAAAATTTTGTCAACATTTTATTTCTAATAGACAAAATTTTGTCAACATTTTATTTCTATAGAACCATTTTGTCAACTTTTATTTCTTATAGAAAATTTTGTTCAACATTTTATTTCTATAGAAAATTTGGTCAAAATTTCTATTGCTATAGAAACTTTTGTCAACATTTACTTCCATAGAAAATTTGTGTCAACATTTATTTTCTATAGAAATTGTTCAAGTTTTTATTTCTACTAGAAAATTTTGATCAAAATTTATTTCTATAGAAAATTTTTGTCAAACTGAATTATATACGTATTTAAATCGGCCTTTTCTTTGTTTAAATATTATACCCCTTATGGATAACTTACAACTTTAGAAGAACAGTTTTAAAAAGTGTTACGCATAACCTTGCCATCGGCAAGTGTTATCGCACCCATAGTAATTTCGATTGATGGATGAAACAGCCTTTAGAAGAAGCTGCCTACGCACATGCATGGGTGGAGCCGTACATAAGATTCGGCCTGGCCGAACTTACGGCCGTATATACTTGTTTAGTTAATATGGACGTATGGACTATATGGTATATATTACGGTGTTAGGAAGTTTTAAGATACCTTGCCATGGCAAGTGTTACCGCACACCCAAGAATCGATTGTGGATGACAAGTCTTCAGTAAAGTTTCTACGCCAATCCATTGGTGGAGTGTACATAAGGTTCGCCGGCCGAACTTACGGCCGTAGTATACTTGTTTATAGTTTATTTTTAGAAATATTTAACTAAACTATATTACAAACTCGCATATGATAAAAATTAATTAAATGTTTTTCGACAAATTCAATAATATTTATTGGAAAAAATTCATTTTTTTTTAAGGAAAACTTTCGATAAAAAACAAGTATATACGGCCGTAAGTTCCGGCCAGCCGAATCTATATGTATTCCTCCACCATGGATTGCATAGAAACTGTTAGCTAAAGACTGTCATCCAATATCAACTTATTTTGAAACAGAGAAAGGATTTATTGATCACTCCAAACATGTTTTAAGAGCAAAATGTTATTTTTGACGGTGAACATGGAACATTTTTTGTCCGCTAGTGGAAATCTGAGTAAGATTTTCTTCACTTCCACAAAAGTTTAAAGACCACCATGTAATGCATAAGTTGTGTTGGGTATAGTAATTATAAATTTTTACAAATTTTCATATAAAAAAAAATGTTGGTACACGCAAAAAAATAATTCTTTCCTTCCCAAACGAAATTCTTAGACAAACAAAGTTCATTTCTCATTTGCTTTTCGCTGTAAGGAAGTGTATTTGGCAAGAAAAGTTATATACTTTTGTGTATAAACGTATTATTCTTTCCGAGGATTCATAAAGACAAACGCAAAAAAAAAAAAACAGGTGTTTTCTGCTAATTGCATTTCCCTTAACATCTTTCTAACATCACGAAGGTTTTTTAGTTCACCACCTTTTCCTGCTAATACACACAATTAGAAGAAATTAGTGACCGATTTTATTAAATTTTTAAATTTTTTTTACCTTTCGCCTGGACGGAGAATCGAACCGCGGACATGCACTATTGTAAGCCAACACACTAACCGACTGAGCCTATTGTACCTGTTATGGTCATCAAAGCATAAATATCCATATAAGTTATATTTATTAATAGCATAGCTTGCGGCGCCCACGAACCAAATAAACAAAGTTATTTAAAGAAACAAAACAATTTTAGTTTGGCACCGTGGAGCAGTGGTTGCTACGTCCGACTTGCATGCCAAGGGTCGTGGGTCGATCCCTGCTTCGACCAAAGTTTTTTTTTATTTTTTTTTTTTTTTTTTTTAACATATATTTCCAGATACTGTTCTGAAGATCGAAAAAATGTTCAACATTTACATTGCTGATATAAATTTTGAACTGTAAAATGTGTCTGTATTTAAAAGACCTAAAAGTCAGAAAGAAACAGTGCTTGATGATAAACGAAATGGACTGTGTGTTTGTTTCAAAAATAACTTTTTTTACTTGAAAAAAATTAAAATTTTGTAACAAACGAATTTTTTTTGTGAATAAAAGTTTTAAAAATTTTCAAGCAAATTCAAAAAACTCTAACAAAAAAAAAACGTTTTCGAACGTTTTCCAAACGTTTTTTTTCTTTGCGTGTAGATTATTTTTAGGGAGTTCGGCTATACATAAACTATAGAACCGAATATGGACCAATTTTTCCATGGTTGTTAGTGGCCATATACTAGCTAGTTGTTAGTGGCCATATGCTAGCGCAATATACCACATTTCACCACATACCAAATGTCAACCGGGTCGGAAGAATTTTGCTCCTCCAAGAGGCTCCGGAAGCCAATTTTCCATCCTATGGTGGAGGGATGTGTGAATATGTAAAAAATTTCAATATACAAAGTTTGTTTGGTTGTCCCAAACCATTTAGTAGCTTTCCATCACTCTAAGGTATTATTTTGTATTCTTTTGTCATAATCAATTCTAATTGATTCATAATGTTGAAAAAAATAAATAAATAAAATTTTCCCAAGAATACATCCATTTGGAGGATATAAGATGCTGTAACAAACAAAAGATAATGTCGCTGCATAAAATTGCCTAAAAGGAGACAGAGGTGGTAGGATATTTAGTCCTTTGGTTTTGTTGAAATTTATATTTCTGACTTGGCCCCCGATATATACCAGCCATTTGTTTCTTTTTGTGTCGTGGAGCTTTTCTGCCAAAGAAAAACATATTTGCCCCTCTAATTGTTATTGTTTATACTGGCAAGTCATATTTTCTTACCAAGGTCCTGGAGGCATATGGTGCTCCAACGAAAAGAAACAAAATATGCCATATCATGAATGTAGCAACAATATATCAATCTTGCCCAAAATATTATTTCAACATGGCTCCCTAGTCTAATGCCTATGCGCGTTGATTTCTTGTGGTTTTTTTGTTTCAAGCATTTACGAGACATTCTGCTTTAGGATGAAAAGTGAAATTGAAATTTTTGGGGCAAACCGTAGGCTTCTCGGCAAAAGACCTATGTAACGTGAGTCGAAACAAAAAACGAAATCTCTTCCAAAAAGGTAAATTTATGCAAATCACATCGTCGGCATAATAACAATAAAGGACATTAATCCTTTATAAAAATAAACAGGACTACCAGCTGAGTATGGCAAGACAGGTCACAGACACACAGGCTCACCTCTGTACAAGGATCCCAGGCTTCAGTCTGTGAAAAACCACCTAACCACCATCCACGCAACGCCCTTACAATGATTGAACAATACTCGTCAT
>PGFW01027990.1:8422-23671 GCA_003123925.1 Haematobia irritans
AAAACGGAAAGAGAATAACAGAATAGCTCACATTTCCCGTGCAAAATGAAAATGGACCTGTTTCCATAAAAAGTAAATCTGTCAGTTTTATGATACAAATATGAGAGGATAGCACCAATAAACTTAAATATCGTTTTACGATTTTCATAGATTCAGAGAATATTTTGTACAGGATTTTAAGTATCATTTCTGTAAGGTTGTTTGCAAAATAAGGCCACAATTTATGCGTCATTTGGTATGTTTCTCATTGAAGAACTGAAAGTGATTTTAAGGATTATTATATGAGCTATTTTAAGAGCTATAAAGTTAAAAATAATCATAAATATTTTTTTAAATAATTTAACGAGAACAAGGTGAAGAGATATAAGGATAATTTCTGGGGAATAAATTGAATTTTCATGATATATAAACCTTAAGGTAAAATCTATTAAATTTTTATTATGAGATATACTTCTATATATTTTATACATTCTGATTATTCATATGTCTTAAATATAAAATATTTATGGTTAAGTAATGTAATGAGATAATTTTTCTTTTTCTCAATGCTTTCATACAATTCGGTTTTTTTCCAAAAGGAGCCAACCTTGACTGAGATAAACTAAGCAGTGTCCAGTATGAACCCACTAAACCCGTGTTTATTTGACTAGAGCAGCATACCAATCAAAATAAATTTATCTATGGAAATCATTCTACAACCTACTTGTCTTGATTGTGTCTATAATATAGACGGGATCTGATGTGACCATCAGTTTACAGAACATCGAGAACTGATTAATTTGTCGGTGAGATAATGATCGAGAATAATTTAGTTCACACCGACAATTATGTGTATTTCGGTTAGCGAAAACGAAAAATAATCGAGAAAAGATGAATTCGTTAAATAAGAGATGATCGATAATGACATAAGTTTCGGATATGGTATTCGCCTTCGAATCAGTGTTGGTAGTCCTCTCTAATTCAGTAGAAAGTTTATTAGTGCTATACCTTTATATTTGTATCATAAAACGCAGCAACTTAACTTGCTTTCTATTACATGTCCAATTCCTCATTTATGTAAGGGAATGCATGAGCTTTTTTACATTAATAATTTGAAGTAAAACAACCAGTTGATTTTTACTTCAAATCTATTATAAGTTCATGGAAAAGTCCGTATTTGGACGTAATATTGGATTGTTTACTGTCTAGAGTGGTGGGTGACGCAGTCGGGAAACCCCAAATTTCCCGTCTATAAAAATAATGTTGTTTGTTTTCCTGTCTTTGCCAATTTTTCCCAAAATTTTCTATCTATAGGAAATATTGTCCAACTTTATTGTGCCAAGGTTCCAACCATGTTTATCAAAATTTTTCCTGTCTTGGAAATGTTGTCAAAGTCTTTCAGCTATGGAATTTTGTCAAAATGTCAATAAAATTTTTTTAAAATTGTTCTGTCTAATATTCCCCTATAGACTGTATTTGTCATTTTTTTTTCCTGTATATTGGAAATGTTGTCAATTTTTCTTATCTCATATGAATTTTACTCAAACATTTTCTGTCTAAATAGGGAATTTTTCAAATTTTCCATGTCTATAGGACATTTGTCAAAATCTTCTATCTTTATGAGAATTTTGTCTATAGAAACTTTCTGTCTATAGGAACTTTTTTTTTTAAATTTTTTTGTCTACGGTGTCAAAATTTTCTTCCTATTGACCATTTTGTCATTTTTTTCTGTCTCATAGGAAATTTAAGTCCAACAATTTTCTGCTCTATAGGAATTTTTATAAAATTTTCTATCTATATGGAAATTTTGTTAAAAAATTTTCTGTCTATAGGATATTTTGTCAAAATTTCCTGTGCAAAGGATATTTTGTCAAAATTTTCTGTCTAAGGAAATGGTGTCATATAATTTCTCTCTATATGAAATTTTAAACAATATTTTCTGTCTATAGAAGTTTTTTTTCGAAGTTTTCTATCTATAGGATGTTTTTTTTTGTTCAAATTTTCTGTCCGTTTTTGTTTTTTAATTTTCTTGTCTATAGGAAATTTTTTTAAAACTTTCTGTTCATAAGAAATTTTTTTTTTTTTTCAAAATTTCTGTCTATAAAGGAAATTTTTGTCAAAAATTTTTCTTTCTAACAAAAACTGTTGTAAAAATTTTCTGTCTATACAGAAATATTGTCAAAATTTTTCTGTTTTAAGGAAATTTGGTCAACATCGCTTGTCTATATAAAATATTATCAAAAATTTTCTGTTATAGGAAATTTGTTAAAATCTTCTGTTGTATAGAAAATTTTTGATTAACATTTTCTGTCTATAGGAATTTTGTAAAAATTTTTGTCTATAGAAATTTTCTCTAAATTTTCGTGTATTAGGAAATGTTGTCATAATTTTCTGTCTGTAGGCAATGTCGTCAAAATTTATATCTATATAAAATTTTTATCATATGTGTCTGTCTATAGGAAAAATTTTGTTTAAAATTTTTCTGTCTATAGGAATTTTATCAAAAAATTTCTGCCTTTTGTCAAAATTTTCTTTTTATAGACAATTTTTGTAAAAATGTTATTTCTATAGGAACTTTTGAAAATTGTGTACAATTTTTATCTTCTATAGACAATTTTGTCACATTGTTATTTCTATAGAAAATTTTGTCATAGTTTTATTTTTATGGCAAATTTTTTGTAAAAATTTATTTCTATAGGAAAATTTTGTCAAAATTCATTTCTATAAGAAAAATTTGTCAAAATTTTATTACTATAGAAAATTTTGTTAAAATTTTATTTCTATAAGAAAATGTTGTCCAATATTTTTATTTCTATAGAAATTTTTTGTTCAGAATTTTTATTTCTATGGAAAAATCTTGTCAAAATTTTTATTTTTATAGCAAATTTTGTTAAAATTTTATTTCTATGGAAAATTTTATAAAAATTGTATTTATATGGAAAATTTTGTAAAAATTTTATTGTTGTTGTTTTTTTTAAATTTCAGCTTAAAACCATCATTGGACTAAACTACAAGTGTAGCTTAACCAACGAGGAAACTAATGTTTGTGCCAAATTTAATTTGGGCAAAGGCCTATAGACTGAAGATGGGTTGGATGGAACGCACGTTTTTTTTCTGTCTAAAGGAAATTTGTCAAAATCTTCTGTCTACAGGACTGTTATCAAAAAATGTCCTGTATATAGGAACTTTTTTTTCGAAATTTTCTATATAAAGGAACTCTTTTCAAAAATTTGACTGTCCCTATAGGAAATTTTCTCAGTATAAAGAAGTTTAAATCAAAATTTTCATTTTAAAAAAATTTACAACATTTTTTTTAATGTAAAAACAATTTACATAAATTTTTTTATTTTAAAAAATATTCCACCTTGTTTCTTTATAGAAGATTTTATTTTTAAAATTTTTTCGGTATAACAAGTTTTTGACAAAGATTGTATTTCTATTATATTTTTTTCTACAAACATTTCTGGTTTATACAAAATGTAGAAAAATTGCTATTTAGTAGGAATTTTGTTCAAATTTTCTTGTCAAATTTTATGTCAATAGGAAATTTTCAAAATTAATATGTGTATAGAAAATCAATTTGTCTAAAACAAATTTGTAATTAGAACATTTTATGTCATAAAAAAGAAAATTTTTTTTTTTTGTCAAAATTTTCTATCTATAGCGAATAATCTTTTCAAAATTTGCAGTCTATATGATTTTATCAAACTTTTTCTGCCTAAAGGAAATTTTCCCAAATTTCCGTCCTATTACAAATTTTTGTCAATCTTTTTGTTTGTTTTTTGACACTGCATAACCCGAAAGCAATTTGTAAATTAGAAACGCACATCCGAAAGTCCCACTTTGCATAAACTAACGCGATATCTAATAGAGCAAGTTTCTTATAGAGTGAACTGGCTAGATCACAAGGTACGAATAATATCAGGTCTCAAAGACTGATGGCAACACGAAGGATTCTCAATTGATTTAATTGCTTGATTCCAAATGTCTCAGAGATTTAATTAAAATCTTCAGTATTTTAATTCGCAAAGTGCTAAGGTGCTCAGCTGAGAAATCCAAAGTTCGCGCCGGTGAAACAATAGGACTTAGAAGTTGACACTCACAATCCCCAAGGTCTTAGACTAGGAACAGGCGAAATACAAAGGTGTTAAGTTTGTCTAAAAAGGGAGTCCAACGGCATCTCACTAATTTTGGGCTGGAATATTAGTCTCGCTATGGTGAACTACAAGAGACGACAAATCTCACAGCAAGACTAGAAGTTCTCAGTAATGATCACAGACCTGAAAGTCCAAGGGTCGCATATTGGGTCAGAACCAAACCAAAGGTTTAATGGATGATCAGAATCCAGCAGTTCAGTGATTAACTGCCGATCGAAGGATCGCAGTGGTTTTGTGCTAACAGATGCCAAAGGTCAAGACTGAATAATAGATATGAAGGTTATGCTGTGAATTGGCAGACGACCAAAAATTCTCAGGATTGAATTGCATAACCCAAAGGATTTCTATAGCTGACTACAGGTTCGAGAAGACCATAGACTTGAATGCACGATCCAAGCGTTCGCACTGGTTAAAATCGCAGACCCTCAGGTCACATGAATTTAACTGCAAACCAAAGGTCTTAAGCATTGGATCTGCAGGCCAGTAATTAATAGTGGGATGACAGATTCAGTGATCTGAACTCCCGATCATGGTCGCAATTAGTAGAACTACAACGACGAAGTTCTCTCGAAACTGACAGCAGAACGACAAAGTCGTCAGTGCTTGAACTGCAAATCTGAACTGCAGTTAAGTGAGATCTCATTGATCAGACTCTATGGTTCATGAATAGTTAAAACTAGAACTGCCAGCCGATTCCTCAATTCGTGTTAACTAAAAGCTGACAGATTAAATTGCAGAACTGGAAAGCTGTCAGTAGCTGAACTCTAAAATAGAGAAAGCTACAGACTTGAAGGTCTCAGTGATTGAAGAACGCAGATCCCAAAGAATATTAACGATGACCTGTGGTAGTGCTATAAAGACAACGGGTCTGCGACACTGAACAATAGATACGAAGGGCCTTAAGTACTTAACGGCAAGACCTGACGAAACTACGGATTGCACTGCATTGAAGATCTCTTGTGACTAAACTTCAGGAACTCGAGAGAACCCCATTGATCTACCTCGAGTTCACAAGTAGTTAAAGTGCCTGCTTCTTCATGATCGTTTAACTAAGCTGATAGTTTTTAAACAACCACTTACTCGACTGGAAATCTGTCAGTGGCTAAACTCCAAGATTGAGGAATCTGGGTCTCAATCATTGATATGGAGCACCCAAAAGTGTCTTGATGTGGAACTAACAGTTTCAAGTGATTGAACTTCTGATCAAAAGGATTGCAGTTGTTGAACCTACAATTGATAATGTCTCCGACAGCTGATCACAGACATAAAGGTTCAGTGGCTTAATGCAGAGCTGACAGCCTATGGATTACACTGCATGATGCTCTCCAGTAGGTTTTTAAATGCAGATTCGGAGATCTGTGTTGATTGATTACAGTTCACAATAGTTTGAACTGCTAGGTTCTTATTGCGTTTTAACTAGGGGCTGTAGATAAAATTGCCAGACTGGAAACTGTAGGTAGTTAAACTCTAAGATAGAGCAACCTCTCATGATTTGGATGCCAGAGTTTCAGTGATTGAACTACAAAGACGACGGTCTGAAGGCACTGAATAGCAGATACGTAGATTTCAGCTGCTGACCTGCAGCGACTGACAGTGCTACGGATAGGACCTCATGAAGATCTCAGTGGTTGAACTGCAGACTCAGAGATCTCAGTGATCGACTTCACAATAGTATTTAAAATTTTGACCTAATACAAACCAAGTTTTCTTCACAAAACTCAGATTTGTTCCAATCCTCAAAAAATTAACGTCTCATGTGCTACATCTTTAGTACAGATTTCTCAATAAGTACCAATTCGTCCGTTTTAAAAATGTAACTAATTGACCTGTTGTTATACTCAAAAAGTTTTCAATATTTGTAAACACAGCTCGTCAGTAATCAAAAATAGTCTAAAAAAAGATTAAAATGCGTTTTTCAGGTCCATCCATTAACAAAAGTCAAATTGACCAAGGTGAAGGGAAAACTCCAAGGATTTCATTTTCAATATTTGGCTTTAAACATTTTTCATTTAAGTTTCTTTATTGATGTTCAAATATAAATTTTTGAGAGGTTTCAAGTGTATTACTTTGAATGAACACACCCACATGAGAGTGTTGTCTAGGTAAACCATACCATGAAATGACATGTGGTAGCTCTGGCCACCGCTGTGCTCTATAGATGTTACAATAGGAACACAATCATAAGCACTTTTCAAAACCCGTAACCCCATTTGGACTACATGATGTAGTGAGCAAGTGATGTGAGTGATATGATGTTTTCGCAAGAATTTACTCGTACTTGTGGAATATGAAAAGTATGTCCACAGTGTCCTTTTGTTGATAGTTCGCAAAATATTATAATACTCAAAAATATCCCCCAAAATAAGTTCGTTCATTCAATGAATGCTGAACGTTGCAAACAAGACATGGGCTAATGAAAATTTATTTAATGCAAAAATTTTCCATATTCCTATCATTAGTCTCCGATATTGTTATTATGATGGTGGTTGATGGCTAAGGCCACTTTTGCGTGTGAAAATTCATTATTGTACATTTGCAATGAAATGTAGCTTCATAGAAATTAACTAGAAAACATGTTTAAGATGCTGAGAATCTGGGGAGAACCCCGTTTGGAAAGGTTATCAGAAACAAAATAATAACAGTACAGTAAGTTCGGCCGGGCCGAATCCTTAAATACCCAACACATGATTCAAATTATAATAGTTTGCCTTTTGAACACTTTCATTCAATTTCTGATGACAGATATTTCGCCAAGCAGATCAGTTTCAACCAGTGACGCTTCCCACAGATAAATGATAAAGATTTTACCTATGAAGACTAGATCAGATTAACGAAATTTATAAGAACCATTTTTTTGTTTGAGTTTCAAGGAATGCATAACATCTCTTGTAAGCTGTGCAAGGAAACAAATGATGAAACAGAAGCCTTGATTTGAATCTAAAATCTGGTGAATTTTTCATTACCCAATTATTTAAATTGACTAACGAGAAGTAAAATCTGGAAATTTTTGCATTCAGTTTCAAGCAATGTTCATGGACAGCGCGCTTCTATACCCTCAATAAGTGAAATCGGTTCTATATGGAAGGCCTTACCAAATGGACGATAAAACTAAATCATATACAGCGCAGTATATTTTTCAATTTGTGGCAAATCGGATAAAAACTACAATTTGTAGAAACCCTAGGAAGTTAATCGGGAGTTCGGTGTAATGGGGGCTATACCAAAACATGGAAGGATACACACAGTATTTCAACACATTTAATTTGTAGTTCTAGAATCTAGATCCCAATCGTAGGGGTCGGGTTTAATAAGGGGCTATATCAAACAACTGTACCGATATTCATATATTTCGCACAGGACCCTTTTATGGTCCTAGAATACCTCTAAGATATTCCAGTTTCGGCAATTGGGTAAAAAACTACGGATTCTAGATAGTCCAGCAGTAAAATCTGGAGATCGGTCTAATATGAGGGATTCGGTCTAACCATGGATCGATAGTACCATTTTCGACACATCTCTTTATTTTCCTAGAATACTCTAGATTTCCAAATTTCCCAGGCAAATTGGGTAAAAAAAAAAAAAACTAACGGTTCTAGAAGTCAAAGAAATTAAATCGGGAAAATCGGTTCTATATGGGGGTTATAACAAAACATGAACCGATAATCAACATTTCGACACAATCTCTTTATTTTCCTAGAATACCTCTAGATTTCAAATTTCAGGCAAATTGATTAAAACTGCGGTTTTAGAAGCCCAAGAAATAAAATCCGGGAGATCGGTTCTATATGGGCCGGCTAATATCAAAAACATGAGCGGTACTTACCATTTTCGGTACACGTCTTTAGGGTGCCTTAGAGTTCTTCCTCTAGATTCAATTTGCAGGTAAATATGGATTAAACTACGGAATTAAATAGAAGCCCCAGAAGTAACAAATCGCGGAGATCGGTCTATATGGGGGCTATCAGCAAAACATGGACCGGGTACTCACATTTTCGGTACACGTCTTTATGGTCCTAGAATACCTCTAGATTTCCAAATTTTCAGGCAAATCGGATAGAAAATCACTTTCTAGTACGCCAAGAAGCTAAACTCGGGAAAATCGGTCCAATATGGCCGCTTATACCAAAACATGGAACGAATAGCGCCACCCATTTTCGGTAACACTTTGCTGATGGTCCCTAAAATAACCATCTAGATTTCCAATTTGCAGGGCAAATTGGATAAAAACTATAGCTTTCTTCATAAAGCCCAAGACCTCCAAATCGGGAGACTCTGGTTTATATGCGGACTATATCAAAACTTGGTACCGATGTAAACCAGTCTTCCGAACTTGAATCTTCGAACCGTCTGTCCGTCTGTCTGCCTGTCTGTGTAATCACGTTACAAGCTTCAAATACATGTGCGCTATCGTCCTGCAAATTTGGCAGCAGAATTCGTTTTTTGTTTGCAGCGTCAGCGCTCAAGCTTCGACGATGGCTCACTATCGGCCCTCCACAGCTCTCTTGCATACTCACGCCTCCCCATCACTCACACTCGACTCCCTTCCCGCACTCTGCGCACTCTTCGGTCTTATAAAAGCCCCGTAGCCTTTTTATCGCAATTTGCCCGGAATTGAAACATATAGCGAGCGTACTCCTGAGGACCACAAAACAGGTGTGCGAAAACTGGTGTCCATCGCGCTCCATCGTTCTTGCGCTGTAGCACTCACTCAACACTAGGCTGATGTCCGAAATTTGCTTCTTGGCCGTCCTAGCAAACACCTGTACTTTTTCTAGTCCGATTTGCCTGAAAGTTGAAAAATCTAGGGTAATTTTAGGAACCATAAAGAGCGTGTGGCTCGAACAATGCTCCCGCTATCCGCGTCCACTTCGCTCTTGCTCATACGCCCGCCATATCAGACCGATCTCCGCGAGTTTTTATTCTTGGGCTTCTATAAAACTATATTTAATTACCCGATTTGCTGAAAGTTGGAAATCTAGAGATATGTTTGGGACCACAAATTAGCTGTGGGCCGTAATTGAGGGTGTATCGTCACATTTTCTCGGTATAACCCCAATATAGGACTGACCTCCCGATTTTACTTTTTGGTCGTCCCAGAGACTAATATTTTCTAGCCGAATTATGCTTGACATCTCGAAAATCTAGAGCGTATTTTAAGACTCACAAATAGCTGTCGGTTCCGGCAAATGGTGTCTATCGTTCATGTTTTTTTCGGTATAGCCCCCATACGCTAGAACGCTATCTCCCGACTCTTATTCCTGGGGCCTTTTCGAGCAAGCCGTAGTTTTCTATCCAATTGCCGGAAATTAGAAATATAGACGTATCATAGAACGGCAGAAAGACCGCGTCGCTCGCGTCCGAAAATGATTCGTATCGGTCCATGTTTTCTCGCGTCACTCACGGCCCTATCTAGACCTGATTCTCCCGACTTATATTCTTGGGCCTATCAGAATTCCGTAGTTCTTCACTCATTCGTTTGACAAATGGGATCTAATAGGTAATTCTGACGCCCAACATTACAGCAGGTGGTGAGTATTAAGTCCATGTTTTTGTTATACCCCCAGATAAGCCTTACTCCCGAATTTATTTGCTAGGACTTCTGGACCTTCTCCTGTTGAGCCACAAATAGGTCATGCCGAATATGGTGTGTGGTCGACCCATGTTTTAGTATAGCCTGCACATACGACGATCTCAGATTCTCAATCTCCTCTGGGCCTGTCTAGAAACACCGTAGTCTTTTTATCCGATTTTGCTCGAAAAGTGTAAATATACTGGAATTTTAGAATCCCTCAAAATATCGTATACTGCATTTATTTTTACCGGTTCATGTTGCAAGGCATTCGATATAGGACCGATTTTAACTTAGTTGAGGTAGACCAAACGAAAAAATCTTTTCCTCCGGCAATAAAATTTTAGACAAACTGAAATCCCCTTTCGTATAACGATATTTTCGTTTAGCAGCAACTAATCCGAATTTTGCATACAGCCGACTCAACGATTGTTCTCTAAATTTGTGTCAAAAAGAAAACTTTGTCTAAAAATGCCTGTTCTTCAAAAGAAAATACTCTCTTTCATGGTATAACAAGGCGCAATGATCATGAAAATTGCTCCTCGCAACCTGAAGAAAGAATTTCCAAGGATTCTTAACTCACGTATTCTAATAATGGCGGAAAAAATCTGCAGATTTAAGATGTTCATATCAAGGCGTTCCTTCATCATATACACGATATGTTTATGATTTTCTCTAAACAAACTCCCAAACCAGAAAAATTGGTTCTCATAAATCCAGAATCTGATCTGGCGTCTTTACATAGGTAGCAATCTTCTACATTGTTCTTTCGGGGAAGCGCTACCTGGTCGAACTGATTTTGCCCTTGAAGGAAGATTTGTCATCATATATTATCAGTAACCGCTACACGAGAAGTTTTTCAAAGCTACACTAACATATTTAATATTTGATTCATGACTGGTGGAATATTTAAGGATTCGGGCCCGGCCGAACTTACTGCCTGTGATATACTTGTTTCTTTACTCTGTTTTTAACTACTTTGAAACAAATACCAGTTAAAATTATATATTAACAAGTATATAAGCAAGTTAAGTTCGGCCAAGCCCGCCCCACACTCTCTCCACCTGTAACCCTCGCACATGGAATAGCGTAGAAACTTCTACGAAAGACTGTCATCCACAATCGAAATCACTCTGGTTGTCGGTATCTTAACATCGTTTTTTCCCTTAAATTGTGAGTTAGTCGCACACGTGCTATATTATTAGACAAAAAAGATATGTGTAGGTAATCTAACAAATAATTACTAAATCGATATGGACTTCTTGCACGGGTACGTAAGGGAGCCAGAATTGAAATATGGGGGTCGTATATGGAGGCTATATACAATTATGAACTTGATATGACTCCACATCTCTTCTCTGCCTTCCGCCCCGATTGGGATCGATTTATCTGAGGCTATATATAACTATAGCCGACTATGAACGGTAGTTAAGCGCATGGTTGTTCAACGGCCATATACTAGCACAATTGTACCAACGACGGCTCCAATAACAAAATCTCGGATCGGTTTATATGGGTGTTATATTAATCCCACACTTATGGACTGAACTTCACTGAACCATTCCTGTATGTGGCTTGCTTTGGATACCATATACAACATCCACGTACCAAAATTTCAACTGTTAATCCGGATTGAATTTTGCCTCTTCCAAGGGGTTCCGCCGACGGTCAAATCTGGGATCGATTTATATGGGGCTATACTATAATTAATGGGACCGCGATTTCGACCATTTTTGCATGGGTGCTCTTGCCAGGCCATATATTAACACCACATACCAAATATCAACTGAATCAGATGAATTTTGAGTCTTGCCAGAGCTCCGGGAGGTCAAATCCTGTGATCGGTTTATCATGGGGGGCTATATACTAATACTGGACGAAACTGTGGCGCAATTTTTGTCATGTTTTATTAGAGACCATATACTAACACCCCCCACTGTACAAATTTCAGCAAGATAGGAATTGAAAATTTGCATTCTCTTAGAGCCTCCGCAAGCAAACATCGGGATCGTGTTATATGGGGGCTATATATAATTACCTGAACCCGACTGTGGACGCAATTTTGCAATGGTTGTTGAAGCACATAGTAACACCCACTGTTACCAAATTTTCAGCGCCCGGATCGGATGATTTGCTTCTCTTCAGAGGTCTGCAAGCCAAATTTGGTGTCGCGTTTTTATGGGGGCTTACGTTAAAAGTGGACCGATATGGTCCACTCTTCGCTAATACAGCTGCACTACATCAATAACAACCTACTTGTGCCGAAGTTTCAAAGTCGAAGTAAGCTTGTTTCGTTCGGAAGTTACGCCGTGATCTTCAACAGACGGACGGACATGCTCAGGATCGACTCAGAATCTTCACCACGACCCAGCAATATATACTACTTTATGGTTTTCTTACAGGAAATATTCGCACTGTGTTACACAACGCGAATGACAAGAGTTATATATACCCATCCTGATCGAATGGGGGTATAAAAACATGAAAAAAGCGAGGTTATAAGAAACTTTGAATTAACAGAACCTCTTCCTATGTAGTTAAATAAAGATGTTTGGGAGGACACATTTTCGGACAGTGCTTTTAAAGTGTGCCTTTAGAAAAACTTCATTTCCTCTCTCCAAAAACAATGAATCCGGCAGCAATCACAAAGGGTCGGTTTAAAATTGATAAGGACGATGTTGCAACCCTGCTGAACCACACGCTACAACGCCAAGTCTTTCTTTCCGAATTTTTACTTCGACCATTTCTCTATTTTAGACTTCTCACATTTG
Organism: Haematobia irritans; assembly: GCA_003123925.1. Classification (NCBI taxonomy): domain Eukaryota; kingdom Metazoa; phylum Arthropoda; class Insecta; order Diptera; family Muscidae; genus Haematobia; species Haematobia irritans. Next base: position 20,899 of record PGFW01027990.1, read on the forward strand.
AACCATGGGAGAGATACATCACCAACAATGTTTTGAAGTGGTTCCAAGAAATGGCAACAGTGGATGACTCATATTTTCGAAGAAAATCATCTTTCAGTATGAAGTCACAATTTTAAACTCTTCAGGGATTCGTCATGAAGCAGAATTGCCCCGCATTTGGGCGAAATGAGTAATCCAGAGTGGATGTCGAAAAAACCAATGCACCGCACAAAGAAGTGACTGTTGGTGTGGTTTATCGAGCTGGCGTTGCATCATCGGGCCTTTATTTTTCCAAAAAAATGAGGGCCGGTCAGGTCAGTTACTGTGAATGCGTGCTTCCGCTCATCGTCGAGATGACTAACGAACCCTTTCTGTGGCCCGAAATTGGAAGATATGGCATGTCGGACCGGAGTATGTGGTTTCGGCAGGAGGTGCCATTGCCACACCGCTAAAGAAACAATGGCTCTTTTGCGTGCAAGCACACACATTCACTGCCGCGTGTTATCTCACGTAATGGGCGATGTCAATTGGCCGTCGCATTTTGACCCGCCCGCTCGTGGACTCTCTCTTCTCTCTTCTGGGGTTATTTGAAAGCAACACGTCGTACGCTCCACTACACGCCCTCACGCCAACAGAATTCAAGAGCCTAAAGGATGAGAATACATCTCGGCCAACATTAAACGGCAACGCAACCTCCATTATGCCTCAGCGTCCATCGATAAATTTGGACCATCTCATTACATAATTGAAATAATACCAATATAATCATCATAAAATACAAATTACATAATATTTCCCTAAATAGTTTTGTGCTTTTATTCAAATAACAATCGGCCCGTTGACAATTTTAACCACCCTTTAGATAAAGCCGGAATATAGGGAGAAATTCACCACTTGTGGTACTCACAATAGGGCCCCCCCTGAATATGTTTAAATACATTGAGTTTCACTTATATACTAAAAAAGATTTTTATTAAACAATATTTTTGCAAATTAAAAATTTAATTGAGTTGGCAAAAAAATTTCAAGTAAGAACTTTAATTGTTTTCAATTACTTTGTTGTTTGCAAAAACCACACAAAATAACTTTAAGCAAATTTAATTGTAAGCTCGATCAATTAAAGTTTCTTAATTGATGCCGGTGAAGTAAATTTCAATTTAATTAAATGTGATCTATTAATATTAATTTCGTAGAGTGCAAATCAAATACAATTTTTTTGCTTGTGTACGCTAGTCGAAGCTAAGGTTACTGTGACTTTTCCTCTACCTCCTTCTCGAATATTGAGGCTTAAGGTCTGTTCATTATGAAAAAGGGTTTTTTTTTTTTTTTTTTTTTTTTTTTTGTTACTCGTTTGGGGTTAATTACCAACAATGCATTCAGTGTACAGCAAATTTTAAAGTTTTTTTTTTTTTTTTTATTTCATTTATTTTTCCTTTAAAACTCAATTTTTGCATACATGAATGAAATACACGAACTGAAAGTTTTTGAAAAACTTGATGATTCAACAGTTTTGACTTAATCAAAAGTTGGTGTTTAATCATAAAAATAAAGTTGGCTTTTTCTCTGCTTCACACATCGATGAAGTGCCAAAAACAGTTTTGAAGAGGCAATAAAACAGTGGCGACAATATTTCATAAGGTCATCCGGAATTTGAGAAAGAAATTTCGGTGCCTCAAATCACTGAAGTAGAAAAATTTAAATTTATCAACAAACCATATCCAATTGTTTTCCTCACTTTGTCACGGTTATTTGAAACCACAAATTGCTCGAAATGTAATCGTTTTGCGCTGGCCATCAGTATACACATAAACCTTGATGATACATAAATTGCATTGGCATGGGTTAAATGGGAAATGCCAGGAATGAACGAGAGATTTATTTCATAGCGGTAAACAACTATGACACCGGAAGAATGACATGATGTTGGCATAAAACACCCACGATGGCAATCATCAAGGAACGTTTGTAGTCCCTATGTTGTAGCTATTCAACATTGACATTAATCAATTTTGTTTTCTAAAGACTTACGACTACATGCCAGTGATGCTGAGTGATGATGGAAGATTGAAGTCTCGTTGATTCAAGTAAAATCTAAGGATGTTGGCCTTTCATGTTACGAAAGGCTTTAATGATGATTGAATTTATATTGCGTAAAATTGTTACTTACTAAATATCAAAAGATAGTAAAATTCCCTTAATGAAGTTCAATGAATGTATTGGGCGCTTAATTACAATAATGTAGGTCTCTTAAATAAGTAAACAATATGAAGAAAAATAACCCTATGTACGGGTGGCTAACACATACTTTAAGGGATTAAAAATCTTTTTTACGCTTTATCCAAATTATCGGATATCATCCAGTTAAATTGAAAGAATGTTTTTTCAGTAACTTTAAGGAAAGTTTTGCCAATACTATTTAAGCAGAAAGACGATATTTTCAAAAATTCGTGTAATAAAACATGTTTAAATCAAGTATATACGGGCCGTAAGTTTCGGCCAAGCCGAATCTTTTATACCCTCCACGCATGGAATTTGCGCGTGAGACCTTCAAACGAAAGACTGTGTCATCACAATTCGAGATTACTTATTTTGGGATTCGCGGTATACACTTGGGTTGCCGATGGCAAGGTATCTTAAACTATCGGCGTAAAAAACCGTCTTATTTTAATAGAATGAAAATTTTGACAAAATTTTCTAATAGAAATAAAATTATTGAACAAAAATTTTCTATAGAAATAATTTTAAACTAAAATTTTTCTATAGAATATAGAAATTTTTGGTAGATGAATTTTTG
>PGFW01027993.1:4681-18797 GCA_003123925.1 Haematobia irritans
GAGCGAATCCACACTTGGCAAAGCAGTGCAGACTTGGACAACTGGTCCCATTGATATAGAGATGATAAATTAAATTAACTGTGTTTTTCTTCTTGTTGTTGCTTGCTTGCTACTTTTTTGCCATGCAACTATGTGGCCTCCAAAACTCAATGGGAGGGTATTGCGAGTTGATCATTTGGTTTGTTACCCGCCAGACGAAAAACATACAAAAGTCACAGGATATCAAATTGAATTATGGAGTTTCATGGGTTTCTGTATGTTTTACACAGATAACCTACATGCAATGGTACTTGCGATGTGTACGCATGTGACAGAGTCCAATAAGAAATTCAAAAGTGTTTAACATTTTGTGGATTGTACAGAAGATTAGGTTCAGATGGTGGGTCATCCCCAGTTTAAGTTTTACTTGTTAAAGAAGTCCATAGCAATGAAATAAAAAAAGAGAAAAATCAAATCATTTTAGTATCATTAACACTTCCTTTTGGGGAAGAACAGTTAAAAGAAGAAGGTCAGAGCATAGTAGATACGATGTTCTGGAAGTCCTCCAAAATCCAATAATTGGTGAATAGTTCCAAGAGATTTTAAAAATTCGTTATTTCCCGACATTCGGCTATATGAAAACAGTCCGTCTTATTTTAGACAAAGCGCTTTGCGGACCAGTTATGGGTTCGAAGTGGTGTCTGAATCCAAAGATGAGAGATAGTTGGGATATTCCTAACATAGGCTTTGTTGAAGAAACATAAGAATTTTGCAATGGTGATGATCGCCTAGCTATTGAAGATGTTGGGCTAATGGAGGGAAACATGAAACACGTCCAACCATTAACACATAATGGAGGAGACGATGGTGGTGTGGCGGATGCTGCAAGAATCATTGATGGTATCTCTGATGTCGCCACGATCGCCGAATGTAACTTTCCGATGCCATAAAGGTGGTCCTGAGAGAATCGGACCCCAGAACGGATACCAGAGGCCTGATAAGATGCTATTCCCATTGCCGGACCGAAGCACAGTCTCACAGGCAGAAGGGCGGGCGATAACACAATGTGTAACGTCAACAAGTAAGAAGAGCCGCGAGAATCATAGTGGGGCAGCCAGAGTTAAAGGGCACATTCTGTGCAGAAAAAGGGCGGGCCATACACAATAGAATAAAAAGTTAAATGTAAAACGGTTTAAGAGGAGGAAACCGCATGGAGTACCAGTATCTCATGACTGTCGTGTGCTTTACAAATACAAATTGGCCATCGAAAGAAACTAGGCAGCGTTTGAGAGTTAGGTGGATGCCTGCAACTCATTTCATAGCTGATATAGCCATAAACGCAGAGTGCATACTTTGAGGATAAAAAAGAAATGGTGGTTTGAGAAATGGGAGATCCTAGAGTACGCATACATGGATCGAAAGATTAATGAGTGGTTACGATATTGGGCCGCAATGCCCCAGCAGGATACCAAAAATCCTAGTCCGATTGTTGGACCGCACACAAAGTTTGTGAAGAGAAGCGCGGAAAATAACGAATGTTTTGCTCCAAAACGAAGGACGACAGTCCACAAGAGCAGTGCAGAATAAGATGGAAAAGCCTTTAGATGGGAGCTTCTAGAGAGCACTACCAACTAGTGTATCATGAACCCGCTGTTTACAAGAATAACTAGAGCCCACCATCTTGGGACTAAGGAGTAATGTAGTGATTTGTTTTCAAGACAATTAGCTCAGGATAGACTTTGCGGGTCCAGGTCTGTAACATTATCAATCAACCTACGTATCCAAATAGACAACCAACCATAAACTATACTAATACACAATCCGTCTACTATGTATTGTGATGAAACAGCTTACTGGCTGTCTTTTGCTTGGCATATTGAATGATTTTGGTGACAAAAAAATTAATTAAATACTTTGATGGCAGGGAGCGATACATTCTCAGCACTTCATTGGCAATCATTACTTAATATGATGGGACGTTTTGCCAACCAAAAAGCAGACTTGAATAGGCGACTGACTGAGACTTCGGACGAACACCTCCAGTACTTTATACAGCTAGGTGCGGATCGTGTTACGAGTGGCTCATTGCAGCATCGTTTGCCGCTCGAAGTTCGGTGATATTTTCTTGTGCGTCTTCTGAGGAATTTTATTCCAAGACAGAAATAAATTTAACAAACAGAGTCCTTCGGCCTACTGTTCCGCCAACAGAGATCTTCGCGGCCTAACTGTATCTCCCAACAGAAAAGGCCTCTGGGCCTACTGCTCCACCACAGAGACCTTACGGGCCTACTGTTTCCCCAACAGAGATCTTCGCGCCTACTGTTCTCCCACAGAGCAGCCTCCTCGGGCCTACTGCTCCACCCATCAGAGACCTTCGGGCCTACCTGATTCCACCAACAGCTTACCTTCGGGCCTATATTCCAGCCACAGAGACCTCGGGCCTACTGTTCCGGAGATGACCAACAGAAGAGCCTTTCGGGCTAACTGCTCCAGCCACAGAGAACCATCGGGCCTACTGTTCCTCACAGAGGCCTCTCGGGCCTACTGGTTCCACCACAGAGAGCCTTCGGGCCTATCTGTTTCCATCAACAGAAGACGCTTTGGCCTACTGTTCTACCACAGATCCTTCGGGCCTACTGTTCGCAATCGTAGATTAGCTAGTACCGTGATATCGTAGTCGTCAACATAACTAACACCGACCTTGACCGATTACCGACCTGAAGCTGATCCCGACTGTCACACCACTGCCACACCGTTTCTACAACAATCAACTGCAGCAACACTAGCAACCGTCTGAAAGCCGCAAGATCTCATCAAGCAGTTCCCGATCATCCTACAATCGACAAACAGAGCAGTCCCGATCAAGTACAAATCGTTGAAAGTGCCGAACTTCCCCAATCGCAAAAGAGGCCGATCTACTCAGCCAAACGACCAAACGTCTACGTCCTTGCTAACTCAATAGCCTCCGATTGTCCAAGGATCGTCAACGACGCAGCATAGACGAACCGATATTCTCCTCCACTACCCGATTATCTACGAACCGAATACCTATCAATTACTGAACCTACGAACCACGACGTCTCAACATATTCTCCGTTGATCAACAAGCCGAATAATCAACGACCTACATTTATCTAATCCAACCTACGTTACCAAACAGTCAACTGACCCAAAACCTCACTAATACATAATCCTGCCACTAAATACTATTGGTGAACAGCTTACTTGCCTGTCTTTGCTGCAAATGAATGATTTTGGTGACAAAAATTAATTAAACACTTGATGCTGGGAAGCGATAAAATCTCAGTCACTTCCATTGGCAATCATTACTTATATGATGGACGTTTTGGCCATGGCAGACTCGAATAACGGCCGGACTGACTGAAAGACATCGACAAACAACAAGCTAGGTGCGCGATCGTGCTACGAGTGGCTCCATTGCACATCGTTCCACTCGAAGTTCGGTGATATTTTCTTTGTGTCTTCTGAGGAATTTATTCCCAGACGGGAAATAAATATTACACAGGGTCCTTCGGGCCTACTGTTCCCCCACAGAGAGCGCTTTCGGGCCTACTTGTTCCAACGCGACAGAGACCTTCGGGCCTACTGTTCCCCAAGAGACCGTTCTAAGGCCTACTGTTCCACCACAATACCTTCAGCGCCTACTATTCCACCACAGAGGCCTTCGGGCCTACTGTTCCATCAACAGAGACGCTCGGGCCTACTTGTTCCACCACAGAGACCTTCGGGCCTACATGTTTCGATCCAACAGAGACCTATTGGGCACTACTATTCCACCACAGAGACCTTCGGCCTGACTAATTCCACCACAGAGACCTTCAGGCCTACTGTTCCATCAACAGAGACCTGTACCGGCCCTACTGTTCACACAGAGCGCCTTCGGAGCCTACTGTTTCCAACAAGAGACCTACGGACCTAACTGTTCCATCCAACAAAGACATTCGGGCCTACTGTTTCCATCCACAGAGACCTTCCGGGCCTACTGTTTCCGTCACCACAGAGACCCTTCGGGCCTACTATTTCCACCACAGAACCTTCACCTGGCCTACTGTTCATCACAGAGACCTTCCGCCTGCTGTTCACCACAGAGACCTTCAAACTGTTCCACCACAGAAGACCTTCGGGCATACCTGTTCGCTCGTAGATTAGGGCTTAGTACCGTAGTAGTAAGTCGGTCAGACAATTTACTAAACACGACCTGACCGATTACGACAAGTGAAGCTGGAAATCCCGCGACTGTCACACCCTGCCGACACGTTTCTACAACAATCAACTGCAGCAACACTAGCAACCGTCTGAAAGCCGAAGATCTCATCAGGCAGTTCCCGATCATCTACAAATCGACAAACAAGCAAGTTCCCGATCAACTACAAATCGATGAATGCCGAACTTCCCAATCGCCAAGGAGCCTAACTACTCAGCAACGACTCTATACGCATCGCCTAATTCAATAGCCTTCGATTGTCAAAGAATCATCAACGACTCCAGTAATAGACGAATCCGATGTTCTTCTCCAAAATACCGATTTATCTAACGAACCGGAATACCTAATCAATTATGGAAGCTCTACGGAATTCGACGTCCTCACCAATATTCTCCCGGTTCATTACAACAAGAGCCGCAATAATCAACGACCACCGACCATCCACGAAACCGACTCACTCAATCAACGAATCGATTTCTCTCATCAAATACCGAACATCAAAGCAACCAAAGTATCGAAGTAGTCTTTTTTTTTTTTATTTTTCTTACGATTATCTACGACTCGAAATTCTTTCTTCATCTCAAGCGAAGACATCCAGTTGCCATATTGAACCGGTCTCCCGAAATCCTCTGCTCCATAAGCTTCCAATCATATGATAGAGACGTAAGATGGTAAAATAGTATTTCATCAAATAAAACCGAATTAATTAATAGTTTAATTCGAAGCGAGTTAAACAATGGTGTTCTTATTCCGGAAGGTTTAGTGGGTCCATTTTATGAGGCCCTGGCTGACTGAGGCTTACCTGGCAAGCCTGACGATAAAACTCAATTTTATTAGACTTCCAGATAGAAAAACAAAAATTATTCTATTCGTACACATTGACACACAATTAATGGTAACTATAATTAACAGTTCACTTTTCCACATGCTGGGTGTCACTCTCTACACTGGGAATTGACGGGTCTCGGGGTACGTCTCCCACTGTTGGTCACAAGGTCGGAGATCGTGCACGGGAACGCAGGACGACTGAGGAAGATTTTACTGTCGCTGGAGACGCGGGGGAAGGAGTTTGTCCTGACAGAAGATTATACTTAAGAACGCGGGAAAGGAGATTGATCGAAGATTAAATATCGCAGATGCAGGGGATAGGAGGCCTTGTCTGATAAAGAACATTTTGCTAAACGTCTTAGATGGCAAAATGCAGGGCAGCAACATAAGCGGTGTTAAATTAATATCAATTTCCTCCTCATCTATGAGAGCTCGTCTATAGTCCGATTATACTTTAAGCCAATAGTTTTTTTTTGCATAACTCCGGCGTTGTAAGTTTAAATGGGGCTTGAGTGTTGTTACAACGCGCTTGAAATACTCCATCGGACATTTGGCCATGCATACCAAACAGATTCTAGTTCCGTAGTTTTGTAACTCATCTGCTTCGCAGTTCCTGTATGTACCTGTGGCCAGGCACCCACAACACTTAAAAATTTTTTTTCTGATTCAATCACCAATTAATTGATCCGATAATTTTTTAATTGAATAATGGTCTTTTCATCACGAGAAATGATAGTATCAATCAGCAAGTTTTAATTGGGCATAGAACAAATTCTTGATTAAAAAAATTTAATTTGAATTTTTTCAGCAATTTCAATTAATTTTTTTAAATTGATGTCAATTAAAAATTTAATGATGTTGATTCAAAACTCAGTTAATTATTAGATTAAAAAAGGTAACCTACTTTTAATTACTTTCTGAATTGACTTGAGAGTTTTTATTTGGATTAATCAAATGATTGTTTGAAATAACATTTTTTATTACAAATTAAAGAAAATCAGTGATTTTTTAACTGTGAATATAGTACTTCTCGAAATTTGATAAAAAGTTAATTGGTATCAATTTATATTTTTTATTAAAGAATTTTAAAATTTTCAAGTCATTGACTTAATTAACTTTAATCGTTTTCTACCATTGATTAACAAGTTAATTGGTATCAATTAATTTATTAATTGAAAACATTTTTCAAGCTTCAATTAACTGTTTTAATGGAAATATGTTGGTGAATATTTTTTTCTGTGCATGTTAGGTCAAATAATTGTACTGCTCAGCCATCTAGGTTGAAATTTGCGGCAGTCCATGGCCGTTCTTCGAGTTAGGAACACAAAAGTCCAATGATTTTTATTGGCAGATGACTGTATAAGTATAGGATATTTAGGCCAACATTTGTTGAAACATTTATTTCTTATTCCAATTTACCTATTTTTGCTAATATTTCAGCCTGAAAAAGCATTACAGTGTTCAGTAACTTTCGTTTATTTTAAGTTTTCAGGATCCTTTACTTCCGAAACATAACTTCTCCATCCTAATTTGGAAGCCATCGGTGTAGAAATCTACATATACTCTTAACTACGCCAGATAGATTTCCCTGCAAGTCTTATTGAAAGTCGCCTAGACCTTAGCGAATTTGATAAAATGTCCAATATTCTTTCTAGTGACCATAATTTCTTTGAGCTAACCCAAAACTGGAAACCGAGAAATGATCAACTTAAGTTTTTTGCCAAAAAGTTGAACAAAAAAAATCAAGTCAACGGCAATTTATGAACACGTCATTTTCTCGCATGGTCCAGGAGTAAAGTGTGTTCCTGCTGCAAAATGTGACAATGTCATACAGTTGTTAATTGGAATTTAACAAGCCCTCAGAATCAGCCTACTAATGAGACACACTCATTATATTACTCATACTCCAGCAATAATGATGCATGCGCCCCAAAAGAGAACTCGTAATAAGCCTGAACTAACAGATTGTGTCTCGTTTAGATGTAGTGTTGGACAAATTCACTTCTACGTGGTGTTGGTTGGTTGGTTGTGTTGGATGGTTAGCTACTTCAATAACGGTTCAATAGCGTCATAATTTGTTGTAAGCCACATAGAAATTCCATTGCTAAGAATACCATTGCTATAATTGCAACAAAAAGAACAAAAAAGAATTAATGTGAAAATTGCAGTGCAAATTGAATGAAAATGGAAAGTCGAATGGTCCGAGTGAATACGAGTAGAGTGGTGACACTATGTCCTACTGCATTATCGTAATTGTGCCCTTCAATACAGATGGAAAAAAAGATTTGATTTCCTTATGAAGGACGCGCTCAAATGTTTATATAACTACACACAACTGCTTTCTTCAAAACTAATCTAAGCTCAAAGGGAAATGAAAGAAGTCACAAGAGTACAGTTCAATGAATTACATGTACATTAAATTGAAAAAATCAAACGTTCCAAAATCGTGAACGGACGGTAACAAAATGAAACGGAAACGATCACGTAATATCAAAACGGAATGTCACGTTTCGTCTTACGGGGCCTTCAACGATTTCCATAACTGCTTCCAGTGTTTCTTTGACCAGGAAAGGTCTTAAAATATTCGTTAGACATTCTTATGGCTACTCCGTTGGCGGTGTAATGTGCTAAGGCCACTGTTAACGCGTATGGGGCAGACAATCTAGTTTCGAGTCACCGTAGCGATTTTTTTTTTCAGGAATTTCTTACCCATTACGTTTTCAGGTCATGAACGCTGGTTGTTTGCTTTGACAACGCATGGTGTAATTTTTAAAGTTGCCAGGTTCACACTGTCGTTTCTCCGTTTGACAACCAACATGTGGTTGATTCACATTCCATGAACGGATCGTTTTGAAATGTGCACGCGTTCAATGACTTTTTCAATGGTTGTAAAAGGGTGATTCCTTTGAGGTTAGGATTTTCATGCATTAAGTATTTGAACAGATCACGTGGATTTCAGACATGGTGTCAAGAGAAAGATGCTCAGTATGCTTTGACATTTCATCATGAATAAGACTATCTAACGAGGCAACGCTTGCAAATCATTGAATTGTTATTACCAAATATTAGTGGCTAGAAAATCCGCTTTTTTATCGACAAATTTTGTTTCAGCGATGAGGCTCAATTTCTGGTTGAATGCTACGAATAAATAAGCAAAATCATGGCCTGCATTTGGAGTGATAGAGCAACCCAGAAGCCGTTCAAATGAACTGCCCATGCATCCCGGAAAAGAATGGCACTGTTTGTGTGGTTTGTACAGCTGGTGGAATCATTGGACCGTATTTTTTCAAAAGATGCTGTTGGACGCAACGTTTAGCGGTGAATAGGCGATGCGCTAATCGTTTCCGAGTGGCTAACAAACTTTTTGTTGCCCAAAATGGAAGAACTGAACTTGGTTGACATGTGGTTTCAAGACAAGATGGCGCTACATGCCACACAAGCTTCGCGATTCTATGGCCATTTTGAGGAAAACTTCGGAGAAAGCAATATCATGCTCAAGAATGACCGGGGTAAGTTTGGCCACCAAGATCATGCGATTTGACAGCCTTTAGACTATTTTTTGTGGGGCTACGTCAAAGTCTAAAGTTACAGAAATAAGCCGCAACTATTCCAGCTTTGGAAAGACAACAATTTCCGAAGAAATTCGGGCCTATTCCGGCCCGAAATGCTCGAAAGAAAGTTTGCCCAAAATTGGACTATTCGCGCGAATGGACGGCACCTAAAACCAGCCGCGGTCAACATTTAAATGAAATTATCTTCAAAAAAGTAAATGTCAGCGTTTCAAATAAAGAAACGCGATGAGATTTTGCAAATTTTATGCGTTTTTTTTTTTTTAAAGTTATCAGCTCTTAACAAATCACCCTTTAAAGTTTGTCTGTATCTTCTTGAATTTCCGTGTTCTAAGTTCAGATCGTTTTCAATTTAAGTCGCGATAGGCAATTCCAAAATTTGAACGCAAGGACACTTTCTTTGGCATCAAAGCGATTCCCTATCGGATTTGTGAAAATCGTTTGAGGTTTTGGGCATACGTAACTCGCCAAATAAAAATTAAGGATATGTCGAAAAAGATCTACCAATGCATAGAGTTATGTGTCGCCAGAGGGCAGCAGTTTTCCAGCTGTAAATGAGTTACACAAAGTGTTATTACGAATTTCACACGAATTCCACTCCTTTAAGCCACTACGGTGCAGGACGATTGCCACAGTTTGAGTAGAATTCCTTCCCCAAAAATTGGTAGATTTTTTTGTATAGTTTGGTAGAATTCGTTTATGTTTTGGTAGAATTTTTCTATTATAATTCATCTAACAATTAAGAGATTACTTCATAATTTTCTATAGAAATAAAAATCTTGACAAAATTTCTATAGAAATAAAATTGAACAAATTTACTAGAGAAATAAAATTTCACAAAAATTTTGCTGTAGAAATAAATCTTGACAAATTTTCTAAAAGAAAATAAAAATCTTGACAAAAAATTTTCTATAGAAAAAAAATTTTGACAAAATTACTAGCAGAAATAAAATTTAAACAAAAATTCCTAGTAGAAATAAAATCTTGACAAAATTCTCTATAGAAATAAAATTTGACAAAATTTTCTATAGAAATAAAATTTGAAAAATTTACTAGATAGAATATAAAATTTTGAACAAAAATTTGCTAAGATAATAAAATTTTGAGAAAATGTTTCTATAGTAATAATTAAAATTTTTCTATAGAAAACATTTGACATTTTTCAAAGGAAATAAAATTTTGATCAGACATTTTCTATAGAAATAAGATTTTGAACACATTTTCTATAAAATAAAATTTGACAACATTTGTCTATAGAAATTAAAATTTTGACAATCATTGCTTCTATAGAAATAAAATGGTGATAGAAATTTCTATAGAAATAAGATTTTAACAAAATTTGTATAGAAAATAAAATTGTGAACACAAAATATTTTCTATAAGAAATAAAATTTTGAAAAATTTCCATAGAAATAAAATGTTGACCAAATTCTATAGTAAAACATTTTTACCAAATTTCTATAAAATAAAGTTTGACAAAATTGTCTATAGAATAAATTACAAATTTTTTTTGAAAGAAAGAAAATTCCATATAGAAAATTTCAAAATGTTTAGAATAAAATTTGATCAAATTTTCTAACTAGAGATAAATATCTCTGACAAAATTTGTACAAAGATAAACTTTCATTAGAAATTTTTAAAAATATTGCACAAAAATTTTCTATATGAAGATAAAATTTGATAATTTACAATAGAAATAAATTTTACTGATCGAAAAAAGTCATGAAATGTTGACAAAAGTTAATACTAAATTCTAAAAAAAAAATTAGACAAATGTTGAGTTACACAAAGTTCATACAATTTTCGGCACAAATGTCACATATTTGTACGGTTGAATTCTGCTGTGTTTTGGGATAAAATTTGACAAACACTTAATTTTCCTCTATTGGTAAGCTACACTTGAGTAGTCCAATGCCTGGAAATACAAACAACAACAATTATTAAAGAAAAAAAAATCTAACAATAACAAAACAAAAACGATAATAGAATTTTGACAAATTTCTATAAAAATAAAATGTGTCAAAATTTTGTGATGAAAATTTACAACATTTCTATAGAAATAAAATTTGCCATAAATTTTCTATAGAAATGAAAATTTTGCCAAAGATTTCTAGTAAGAGAATAAACATTTACAAATTGTCTTGAAAATAAATTCCTTGACAAAATTTACTTGAATAAAAATTGGACAAAATTTTAGTAACAAAGGTCTCAACAATTCGCACAAATTCACGATATTTTGTGTATGGTTTTAAATCTCTGATGTTCTATGGTAAATTTTACAAACATTCTTTTCCTCTGTTGGTCAATGCTGGTTTTAAGCTGAAATCAAAAACAACAACAATGATTTAAAGGAAAAAAAAACAACAATAACAGGAAACGAAAAACGACATAAAATTTGGCAAAATTTTCTATAAAAATAAAAAATTTTGTCAAAATATTCTTATAGAAATGAAATTTTGACAAAAATTTTTTATATTTGTTGTTTTGATCTCAGTTTTAAAACCATTGTGTTGACTAAAGTACAGGAGTAGCTTAACCAACAGAGGAAAAGAATATTTGTAAAATTTATTTGGGCAAAGCCCTATAGACTGCAAGATGCTTGGATGGATGCACGTTTCGGAATTACCACATATGCTCATACAGCATACCCCAGCAAAAAAAGCGTCGCCAAAAAATAAGAAATATGTTCTTATTTTGGATCCGGAAGTAAGTGGCAAAATTTGAATTTAACATAAGCTTGTCATAGAACGGAAGTCCTCCATTTCAACAGCCGTTGCACTGAATTTGCATTACTTCTTTGGTGTTGGATCCGAATTCAATGTTTTGGATGACAATTTAAAAAATTCGTGATATTTTTTCACAATAAATATTTTTATAATTTTTATAATTTCTAATGAATCTAAGGCTATATCGGAAACGTTTTGACCTCAAATATTTTCAAAAATTCACCAATATTTCAGATTGGATTTAGCATTTTTTTCGACAAAAATTTAAAATGATTGTACCATTTTTATGAATTTTTACTCTGTTTTACTATTTTGAACAAAAAAAGTTAAAATTACCCATTAAAAGTATGAAAAAACAATGTTATAAAACATTGAATTAAAAGAACTTCCTGGGTAGTTAAAATAAAGAACATCATTGGGAGTGCATCTTCTGGAAGTGATTTTTAAAAGTTGTTGCCTTTGGAAGAACTTTCCAAATTTTTGTTGCTGGGATTCATCCTACTTATGCCAGCAAAACTATCACCAATTTCAGAATATAATTCAGGCAGTTCCCTAAAGCCCAAGGTGAAACCACACTAAGCCTTCCGAAAAAAGGTTTATGATTGCCGGTTTATGCCGAATAAATTCATACAAACATTTCTCTTTCCTTTGCCACCATCAATCAATAATTTGAGTGCAGTTTGCTGGGTTTTATTTGAGCGTGGTGCTTCCCTCTGTTTTTTTTCATTCGTTTGTTATTGTGGTTTTTTCTTTAATCATTGTTGTTGTTTTTTTATTTCAGCTAAAAACCATGATTGACTAAACTACAAGTGTAGCTTAAGCCACAGAAAGAAAAGTTTTAAGCTGAAATAAAAAAACAAACAACAATGAATAAAATTTTGACAAAATTTTCTATAGAAATAAAAATTTGACAAAATTTTCTATAGAAATAAAATTTGAACAAATTTTGAGTTAACCAAAGTTTTACAATTTCGCACAAATTCACATATTTTTGTATTTTTGAATTCTTGATATTTTGGTAAGATTTTCCATTAATATTCCTCTACAATTAAAAGGGTACTTCATAAATATCCTATAGATAAAATTTTTACGGAACCTTAAAAAAAGAAAAATTTTTTTTGAGAAAAATTCGCATAGAAAAAATTTTTATTGACAAAATTTACTATAAGAAAAAATTTTTGACAAAATTTTCGGATAGAATAAAATTTAACACAATTTCTATAGAAAAGTATAAGTTTTGACAAGCTTGTCTTAGAAATAAAATTTTGACTAAAATTTTCTATAAGAAATAAAATTTTTGACAAAATTTTTAATAAGAAATAAAATTTTGAACAAAATTTCTAATAAGAAATAAAATTTTGACAAAAATTTTCTATAAGAAATAAAATTTTGACAAAATTTTCTTAAGAAATAAGACCATGTTTGACAAAATTTTCTGAATAAAAATAAAAATTTAAACAAAATTTTTCTATAGAAATAAAATTTTGACAAATTTTGTATAGAAGTAAAAATTTTGGACAAATTTATATAGAAATAAAAATTTTGACTAATATTTCTATAGAAATAAAATTTTGACAAAATTTTCTATAGAAATAAAATTTTGGACAAAAAATTTTCTATAGAAAATAAAATTATTTTGAACAAAAAATTTTCTATAGAAATAAAATTAGGACAAAATTTTCTATAGAAATGCAATTTTGACAAAATATTTCTAATAGAAAATAAAATTATGACGAAAATTTCTTATAAGAAATAAAATTTGACAAAAATTTTCTATAGATATAAAATTTTTCTATAGAAATAAAATTTTGACAAAATTTTGTATAGAAATAAAATTTTGACAAAATTTTCTATAGAAATAAAATTTTGACAAAATTGTATATAGAAATAAAATTTTGACAAAATTGTCTATAGAAATAAAATTTTGAGTTACACAGAGTTTAGTAATTTCGCACAAATTCACATATTTGTGTAGGGTTTAATTTTTGATGTTTTGGTAGATTTTCCATTGCGTATCATTCCTCTACAATTAAGAGGCACTTCAATAAATTTCGCTATAAAATAAAATTTTGACGAGGAAAAAAATCTTTATAGAAAATTTTTTTTGGAAATTGTCTATTAGAAAAAATTTTTATTGACAAAATTTTCTATAAAAAAATTAAAATTTAAAAAATTCTATAAAATAAAATTTTGACAACATTTTCTATAGAAATAAAATTTTTACAAAATTTTCTTAAAAATAAAATTTTGACAAAAAATTTTCCTATAAAATAAAATTAGGACACAAATTTTTCTATAGAAATGCAATTTTGACAGAAATTTTCTATAGAAGAATAAAAATTATATTATGGAAGCAAAATTTTCTTATAGAAATAAAATTTTGACAAAATTTTCTATAGAAATAAAATTTTGACAAAATTTTCAATAGAAATACAAATTTTGACAAAATTTTGTATAGAGAAATAAAATTTTGACAAAATTTTCTATAGAAATAAAATTTGACAAAAATTGGTAATATGAGAAATAAAATTTTGAACAAAATTGTCTATAGAAATAAAATTTTGAGTTACACAGAGTTTAGTAATTTCGCACAAATTCACATATTTGTGTAGGGTTTAATTTTTGATGTTTTGGTAGATTTTCCATTGCGTATATTCCTCTACCAATTAAGAGGCACTTCATAAATTTCCTATAGAAATAAAATTTTGACGGAATCTTTTATAGAAAATTTTTTTTGGAAAATTGTCTATAGAAAAAATTTTATTGAACCAAAATTTTCTATAAAAATA
>PGFW01027995.1:18705-30674 GCA_003123925.1 Haematobia irritans
AGTCGAGTCGATGTTGTGTTTCATGAACAGGCAGAAAAACTGCCTTGGAAATGAGTTGTCATATTTGGGATAATCGGGGAAAAATTATCAATGTCTTCCCAGAAAAAATTCTCAATAACAAATAATCTTGAAGGTAACTTAGTTCAAATTTGGTAAGTAATTTCTATTAAATGGAAATCTTGTTTTATTTCTCAAAGACATGTCCTATGAGGTAAGTACTTCTATGCAGCATTACCAAAAGCAACATGGTAAGTGTAGAGAAGATGTTAGAGCTCGACCAAAGAATCAACTTCGGCCAAAAATCGATATTCGTCCACGAATCGGGCTTCGGCGTTAAGAGGCCGATTAACCAAAGCCGAAGCTTTTTGAATATCTTTTTTTAACCCAATCACCAAAGAATGGTGATGGGTATAAAAAGTTTGTCATTCCATTTGTAACATATCGATCGACTATATAAAGTGTGATCAGGGAGAATTTCTATGACGATATAACCATCTCCGTTTATCTGGCTGTCTGTTGTAATCACGCCTAACAGTTCTTCAATCACACTGAAGAATCGCTGCCTGCACACATTTTTCCTAACTTGTCTTGGTCTGCAGGCAGGTAAGAGTTCGAAGATGGGCTATATTGGTCAAGGTTTTGATATAGCCCCAAATATAGACCTAACTCCCCGATTTATTTCTTGGGCTTGTAGAATCCGTAGTTTTTATTCAATTTGCCTGAAATTGGAATCCAGAGGTATTTTAGGGCCATAGAGAGGAGCGCCAAAAACGGTGAGTATCGGTCCATGTTTTGGTATAGCCCCCGATCTCCGATCTACCCATCTATCCTCCTTGGCTTTTAGAAACCGTCTAGTCTCTTTAACCCCCCTCCACATTTAATCCTTTGTTTATCGTATCATTGATCGTTACTGTGATTCTGGCTCTGTTGCATGGTGTCCAAAAAGTGATGGAAAAACAAGGTAATAATGTAGAATTTTTACTGTTTGGTAGATTGGTAGAATTCTTGATTTTTTGGTAGATTTTTCAAAATATTTCTCCAACTTAGAGGTATTTCAAATTTTCATACAAATTCAATTTTGACAACATTTTCTATAGAAATAAAATTTTGAAAATGTTTCTATAGAAATACAATTTTTACGAAATTTTCTGTAGAAATTACAAAATTTTCTATAAAAATAAAATTTTGGCAAAATTTTCCATAGAAATAAAATTTTGGCAAAATTTTCTATAGAAATAAAATTTTGGCAACATTTTCCATAGAAATAAAAAAAATTTGACAAAGTTTTATATTTTTATAGATTTGAAATTTTGACGAAATTTTCTATAGCAAAAAAATTTAGACAAAGTTTTCTATAGCAATAAAATTTTGACAAAATTTATAGCACAAAAATTCGAGAAAATTTTGTATAGCAATAAAATTTTGAAAAAAAATTTCTATAGAAATAAAATTTTGATAACATTTTTTATAGAAATAACATTTTGACAAAATTTTCTATAGAAATAAAATTTTCACAATATTTTCTATAGAAATAAAATTGCGACAAATATTTCTATAGAAATAAAATTTTGAAAAAATTTTCTATAGAAGTAAAATTTTGACAAAATCGTTGTTGTTGTTTTTGATTTCAGCTTAAAACCATGCATTGACTAAACTACAAGTGTAGCTTAACCAACAGATGAAAAGAATGTTTGTCAAATTTATTTGGGCAAAGCCCTATAGACTGCAAGATGGTTGGATGGACGAACGTTTCGGAATTACCACATTCCTCATCAGCATCCTCTACTTGCAGCAAAACTATCAACCAATTATCAGAATAAATTCAGGCAGTTCATTAAACCCAAGAGTAAACAACACTTGAGCCTTCCGAAAAAAGGTTTTATATGATAGCCGGCTTATGCCGAAATAAATTTGTACAAACATACCTCTTCTCCTTTACCACCGTCAAATAATCGATTTGAGTGCAATTTGCTGGGTTTATTTTGAGCGTGCATCCTCTTTTTCTTCATTCGTTTTGTTTTGTTATTGTTGGTTTTTTTCTTTACTCATTGTTGTTGTTTTTGATTTCAGCTTAAAACCATGACAAAATTTTCTATAAAAATAAAATTTTGACAAAATTTTCTATAGCAATAAAATTTTGACAAAATTTTCTATAGCAAACAAATGTCAACAAAATTTTCTATGGAAATAAAATTTGGACAAAATTTTCTATAGAAATAAAATTTGGACAAAACTTTCTACAGAAATAAAAATTTTGAACTAGTTTTCTTATAAATAAATGCATTCTATGAATAAAATGAAAAAATTTATAAATTTTGACAAAATATTTGCTATAAGAAGAAATAAATACAATTTTTTGATATTTGCGGAAATTTTCGCTATAGAAAAAAATTTTGACCAAAATTTTTCTATAAAGCAAATAAAATTGTGAAAAATTTTCTATAGAAATAAAATTTTGACAAAAAAATTTCTATAAAATTAAAATTTTGACAAAATTTTTATAGAAATAAATTTTTGACAAATTCTATTTGTATTGATTTGCTAATTTGCGAAAATTTTTCTAACAAAAGACATTGGACAATTTTCTAATAGAAATAAAATTTTAAAAATTTTCTATAGAAATAAAATTTTGACAAAAAATTTTCTATAAGATATAAAATTTTGACAAAAGTTCTATAGAAATAAAATTTGATAAATTTTTAATAGAAAAAAATTTGCAAAATTTTCTATAGAACTAAATTTGACAAACTCCGTAGAAATAAAATTTTGACAAAATTTCCTATAGAAATAAAATTTTAACAAAATTTTTTATGGCAATAAAATTTTGACAAAATTTTCTATAGCAAAAAATGTCGACAAAATTTTCTATAGAAAAAAAGTTTCGAAAAAAAATTTCTATAGAAATTAAATT
Organism: Haematobia irritans; assembly: GCA_003123925.1. NCBI lineage: Eukaryota > Metazoa > Arthropoda > Insecta > Diptera > Muscidae > Haematobia > Haematobia irritans. Next base: position 21,617 of record PGFW01027995.1, read on the forward strand.
TTGACAAAATTTTTTATAGAAATAAAATTTTGACAAAATTTTCTATTTGTATTGATTTGAAATTTTGACGAAATTTTCTATAGCAAAAAAATTTGGACAAAGTTTTCTATAGCAAAAAAATTTGGACAAAGTTTTCTAAGCAATAATTTTTGACAAAAATTCTTTCTATAGAAAAAATTTTGACAAATTTTCTATAGCAAATAATTTTGACAAAAGTTTCTATAGAATAAAATGTTGATGAAATTTTGTATAGAAATAAAATTTTGTCAAAATTTTCTATAGAAATAAAATCTTGACAACATTTTTTCATAGAAATAATATTTTAACAAAATTTTCTATAGAAAAAAAATTTTCACAAAATTTTCTATAGAATAAATTTAACAAAAAATTTCTATAAATTAAAATTTTGACAAATTTTTTATAGAAATAAAATTTTGACAATTTTCTTTTGTATAGAATTATTTGCAAATTTTCTATAGCAAAAAAATTGGACAACGTTTTCTATAAATAAACCTTTTGTAAAAATTTTCTATAGAAAATTAAAAATTTTTGACAAAATTTTTCTATAGAAATAAAATTTTGACAAAAGTTTCTATAGAAATAAAATGTTGATAAAATTTTTGTATAGAAATAAAATTTTGTCAAAATTTTCTATAGAAATAAAATTTTGACAACATTTTCTATAGAAATAAAATTTTGACAAAATTTCCTATAGAAATAAAATTTTGACAAAATTTTTTATGGCAATAAAATTTTGACAAAATTTTCTATAGCAAAAAAGTCGACAAAATTTTCTATAGAATAAAGTTTCGAAAAAAATTTCTATAAGAAATTAAATTTTGACAAAATTTTTTATTAGAAATAAAATTTTGACAAAATTTTCTATTTGTATTGATTTGAAATTTTGACGAAATTTTCTATAGCATCAAAAAAATTTGGACAAAGTTTTCTATAGCAAAAAAATTTGGACAAAGTTTTCTATAGCAATAAAATTTTGACAAAATTTTCTATAGAAATAAAATTTTGACAAAATTTTCTATAGAAATAAAATTTTGACAAAAGTTTCTATAGAAATAAAATGTTGATGAAATTTTGTATAGAAATAAAATTTTGTCAAAATTTTCTATAGAAATAAAATCTTGACAACATTTTTTCATAGAAATAATATTTTAACAAAATTTTCTATAGAAATAAAATTTTCACAAAATTTTCTATAGAAATAAAATTGTGACAAAAATTTCTATAGAAATAAAATTTTGACAAAATTTTTTATTTCTATAGATTTGAAATTTTGACAAAATTTTCTATTTCTATAGATTTGACATTTTGAAGAAATTTTCTATAGCAAGAAAATTTGGACAAAGTTTTCTGTAGCAATAAAATATTGACAAAATTTTCTATAGCAAAAAAATGTCGACAAAATTTTCTAATAGAAAAATAAAATCTTTGACAAAAATTTCTATTTTGACAAAAATTTTCTAATTAGAAATACAATTTTTGACAAAAATTTTCTATAGAATCACAAATTTTAACAAAATTTTTCTAATAGAAATAAAAAATTTTTATCTTAGTTTTGGTAATCAACCAATGTGTATCACAATGAGCTGAATAGTCTAAGTGAGCCTGATACATCGGGCTGCCACCTAACCTAACCTAGTTTGTTGTTTTTGTGGTTTGACCTTTTGGTTTATTACCTTATGTTTTCTTTTTGTAACAAAAATAAAACTTTGACCTCGAGCTTGAATTTACAAAAAGAAACCATAAGGAAATAAAATTTTGACAAAATTTTTTATACAAATAAAAATTTTGACAAAATTTTCTATAGCAAAAAAATGTTGACAAAATTTTTTATAGCAATAAAATTTTGACAACATTTTCTATAGCAAAAAATGTTGACAAAATTTTTTATAGAAATAAAATGTTGACAAAGTTTTCTATAGAAATAAAATCTTGACAAAACTTTCAATAGAAATAAAATTTTGACAAAATTTTCTATAGAAATAAAATTTTGACAAAATTTTCTATAGAAATAAAATTTTGACAAAATTTTCTATAGAAATAATATGTTGATAAGATTTTCTATTGAAATAAAATTATTACAAAATTTTCTGCAGAAACAAAAATTTTTACGAATAAAATTTTAAGAAAATTTTCTATAGAAATAATATTATGAGAAAATTTTCATTAAAATTTTGAGAAATCTATAGAAATAAAATTTTAACAATACTTTTCTGTAGAAATAAAAAGCTGACTAAATTTTCCATAGAAATAAAATTTTGACTAAATATTCTATAGAAATAACATTTTGACTAAATTTGCTGTAGAAATAAAATTTTGACAAAGTTTTCTATAGCAAACAAAATGTCGACTAAATTATCTATAGAAATACAATTTTGACTAAATTTTCTATAGAAATAAAATGTTGACAAAATTTTCAATAGAAATAAAATTTGGAGAACATTTTCTATAAAAATAAACTTTTGAGAAAATTTTCTATAGAAATAAAAATTTTGACGAATAAAATCTTAAGAAAATTTTCTGTAGATAAAAATTGTGAGAAAATTTTCTTTAGAAATAAAATTTTGAGAAATCTATAGAAATAAAATTGTAACAAAAATTTTCTGTAGAAATAAAATGTTGACTAAATTTTCCATAGAAATAAAATTTTGACTAAATTTGCTGTAGAAATAAAATTTGGACAAAGTTTTCTATACCAAAAAAATTTTGACAAAATTTTCTATAGCAAAAAAGTTTTGAAAAAATTTTCTATAGCAAACAAAATGTCGACAAAATTTTCTATAGAAATAAAATTTTGACAAAATTTTCTATAGAAATAAAATTTTGACAAAATTTTCTATAGAAATAAAATTTTGACAAAATTTTCTATAGAAATACAATTTTGACAAAATTTTCTGTAGCACAAAAATGTTGACGAAATTTTCTATGTAAATAAAATTTTTACAACATTTTCTATAGAAGTACAATTTTCACAATATTTCAAATCAAGGCGTCATTTCATCATAGGTAAAATCTTTAAATTTATCTTCGGGAAGTGTACTGGTTAAACTGATCTGCTTGGGAGAATATCTGTCCCTGAAATTTGAATGGAAACAACAGTATTTGATTCAACTTACTGCTGTGTATACTTGTTTTCATATCTAATTGTCCCAGTGTTGACAGTCAAACACCCAGTACAAATAAAACGTAAAAATATTATAAAAATCCTTGTTTGTCATTATATTATCAAACTACTTAATTTTGAATACTAAAAAGTCAGTTAGTCCTCAACATGAATATTATAAGACATGGACTGAATTACCTTTTATAGTTGTTTTTGCCTATGCCTTTGTTGAATAAAATATGCTGATATTGGACTAAAACACCCCTAATTTTCTTAATTATTAATTTCAGGAAAATAATCGGCTTCGACCAAAAAACTTGCTTCAGTCGAGCTCGACTAGATATGAGTAAAAAAGTATATTTTACGAGTAACAAACAAGAAAAATATTTGCTACGTGGTAGTACGCATGGAAATTTGATGTGCGGTAACTGAAACCATTTAATGAGGGTAAGTTCTTATTCACATAAATTATTCGTGGGGGTATGCTCCTGGTTGATTTCATCCCGTGACAATCTAGAAGGAATATTATTATTTTTTTTTTCTTTATAAAAGTAATATTAAGAAGTAGTCACAACTGTTACAAATTATCTGTAATCCACCTTCCACAATGACCCATTGCTGGCAACTGGATTTTCATACTTATTAGACAGTAAATGTTTGAAAAGAAACTACAAGTCGGTTTTTCTTTTGAAGTGTAGAATTTTATAACAAATTTCAATGAAGAAAAGTTCGTTATGAATATCAAAGTAATTTCACTGCCATTTGCAAAGGGCACGCACAAAAGGAGAAGCGGTGTTTATAGTTCCAATATCTTGATGTTTCATAAGTTTATTAAAAAGAACAGATATTATTAAAGTCACAGTCAAGTACATTATTGTACTGAACTAGAAGACTAAGGGTTATTGCCTAGATTGATGATAATAGGAGACAGTGGTGAAATAGGATTATTATATAGATATAAAAATGACAATTTCAAGCAAATCGGAGAACTTTAGTCCAATTTTCAAAAAGTCGGGCAAGCGGAAGGTTCCTCTCCCCGTCCAAAAATTAAAACAACTCACGTCCTTCATATTAATTTACTTCAATAAAATCGGGCAAAGGCTCCATCCTCGACCAAATTACGATTTTTTGTCTAGAGGCCACCACTAACCTTCCCTGAAATTTTCAAGCAAATCAGCGAACTGAAGTTCAACTTTCAATACTAACTTTGTTATTCAGTGCACGTTCTATTGATTATTTGAGAGTATTTTAAAATTTTTTCTTCGAATGAAAGAATCATCCCTCCTATTAGCGAAAATTTTTTAAGATGTATAAATATCCTTAAATTGTAAATGAGTCGAATTTTAGATGTTTTGACGATTTCAGCTTGGACCACCAACGGGACTACATATACTAAAAGGGAGTAGTCATATTAAATAGTAAGAAAATTTAAATATTCAAAGAATTGAAATTTGTCAAACTTTCATTTCTTTCGAAAAATTTGTCAAAATTTTATTTCTATAGAAAATTTTATCAAAATTTTATTTTTATAGAAAATTTTCTAAAATGTTATAGTTATATATTAAAGAAATTAAAATTAATATTATAAGAAGCAATTTTGTCAAACTTTTAATTTTTTTCGAAGCAAATTGTCAAATTGTTTTCTATAGAAAATTTTGTCAAAATTTATTTTATGAATTTTATAAAATATTTCTGAAACATATTTGTAATTTATTTCTATGGGCAAATTTTGTCCAAAATTGTTATTCTATAACGAAAACTTTTTGCTTCAAAATTGTATTCTATAGAAAATTTGCTTACAAATTTTATTTCTAAAAATTCTGTCAAAATATTTATTTCTATGGAAAAACTTGTCCAAATTTAATTGTCTATAACATTGAAATTATTATTTCTTAGCAAATTTTTACATTTCTATTTCTATGAAAATTTTTCTCAAATTTTTTTATTATCGGAAAATTTTTTTCTCAAACTTTTATTTGTTATAGAAAATTTTGTCAAAATTTTATTTCCTATAGCAATGCAAAATTATTTTTGATTTGACAAAATTGTTTTTATTTCTCATCATAGAAAATTTCTGTCAATTTCTTTGATTTCTATAGCAAATTTTGTCAAATGCTAAAATGTGTGTTAATTTGATACATTGTCAAATGTTTTGCTATTAGAAAAATTATTCTCGAAAAATTTTATAGATTTGCAATTATTCATAGAAATTTTGTCAAAAATTTTTTTCTTATAGCAAATTTTGTGAAAGTTTTATTTCAAACTATTTATGGTAGAATTTCTAAATTTTATTTATGAAAATTGCGAAAAATTTTATTTCTATAGAAATTTGTGTCAAAATGTTTTATCCATAGAATTTGTCAAAATTATTTTCATACAAAATTCCAAATTGTAGTGCTTAAATTCTATCGCTATAGAAAATTTCTGCAAAATTTTATTCTATAGACAATGTATGTCAAAATTTTTATTCCTATGATATTTTGTGACAATTTTCTATAGAAAATTTTGTCAAAAGTTTATTTCTATAGAAAGATTTGTCAAAATGTTATTCCATAGCCACTAATTTTATCAAAATTTTGTTTCTATCGCATAGAAAATTTTGTCAAACTTTTGTTTCTAAAGAAAATTTTGTCAAAGGTTTATTCCTATAGAAAATTTTGTCAATTTTTTTTTCTATATGCAAATTTTTGGTGAAAGTTTTATTTCTATAGAAAATTTTCAATTTCTTCGAAATTTTCGTCAAATTCATTTATAAATTTCTCATTTTATCTAAGGAAATTTTTTGAAATTTTATTTCTATAAAAATTTTTTTTGAAAACTTTATTATAGCAATTTTTCAATTTATTCTAAAGAAATTTTTTCCAAAAATTTTATTTCTATAGAAAATTTTTTCAAACATTTTATTTCTATAGAAAATTTTGTAAAACATTTTTTTCTATAGCAAATTTGTGAAAGTTTTATTTCTAATAGAAAAATTTTGTCAAATGTTTAATCCAAGGAAAATTCTATCAAAGTTGTCCAAGATTTTGCAAAATTTTACTCTACGAAAATTTTGTAAAATTTTTTTCATAGAAATTTTGTCAAAGTTTTTATTTCTATAAACAATTTTCTCAAATTTATTTATAGAAATTTTTCAAATTTTATTTCTATAACAGATTTTCACATTTATTTCTTATACAAATTTTCTCAAAATTTTATTTCTATACAAAATTTTCTCAAAATTTGATTTCTATAGCAAATGTGTTATTTCAAATTTTGTAGTGCTTATAATTTGCTAGTGCGTTAAATTTGTAGTGCTATAGAAAATTTTCTCAAAATTTTATTTCTATAGAAAATTTTGTCAAAAATTTTTTTCTATAGCAAATTTTGTAAAAGTTTTCATTCTCTATAGAAAATTTGTCGAAAATTTTATTTGCTATAGAAAATTGAGTGTCAAAATGTTTTTATCCCATAGAAAATTTTATCAAAATTCTTTGTTTCTATCCTAGAAATTTTGTCAAAATTTTTGTTTGCTATACGAAAATTGTGTCAAGTTTTATTCTATAGAAAATTTTGTCAATTTTTTTCTGCTATAGCAAATTTTGTGAAAGTTTTTATTTCTATAGCAAATTTTGTCAAAATGTTTATCCATAAAACATTTTATCAACAATTTTGTTTTCTATCCATGAAAATTTTGTTCAACTTTTGTTTCTGAAAGAAATTTTGCCTCCAACAGTTGTTATTCTCCTATAGAAAATTTTGCTCAATTTGTCTTTTCTTATAAGCAAATTTTGGCTGAAAGTTTTATCTCTATAGAAAATTTCTCAAAATTTTTTATATTGCTAAATAGAAAATTTTGTCGAAAATTCAATTTCTATAGAAAAATTTTCTCCAAATTTTTATTCTTATAGGAAATTTTTTGAAAATTTTATTTCTATAGAAATTTTTTTGAAAATTTTAGTCTATTAGAAAATTTTTTTCAAAATTTTATTTCCTATAGAAAATTTTTCAAATTTTATTTCCATAGAAAATTTTGTCAAAATTATTTCTATAGAAAATTTGTCAAACATTTTTTTTAATATAGCAAAATTTTGTGAAGAGTTTTGATTTTCTATAGAAAATTTTGTCAAAAATGTTTAATCCATAGAAAATTCTATCAAAAGTTTTGTTTCTATATAGAAAATTTTGTCAAAATTTATTTCTATAGCAACTTTTGTCGAAAATTGTGTTTCTATAGAAATGTTTCGTCAAAATTTATTATTCTCGTAGAAATATTTCTCAAATTTTATTTCTATATCAAATTTTTCAGACATTTGTGTTTCTATTAGAAAAATTTTGTCAACATTTGTATGTTCTATAGGAAAATTTTGTCCAAATTATTTTCACAAAATTTGTAAATTTTATCTATAAGAAATCTTTGTAAAATTTGTGTGTCTATAAGACCTTTTGTAGTGCTAGTAGAAATTTTTCTCCAAAATTTTTATTATCTATAGAAAAGTTTTGTCAAAAATTTTTTTCTATTAGCGAAATTTTTTGTGAAAGTTTTATTTCTATAGAAAATTTTGTCGAAAATTTTATTTCTATAGAAAATTGTGTCAAAATGTTTTATCCAGAGAAAATTCTATCAAAATTTTTTCTATCCCATGAGAAAATTTTTGTCAAAATTTTGTTCTATAGAAAATTGTGTAAAAGTTTTTATTCCTATCAGAAAATTTTGTCAATTTTTTTCTATCGAAATTTTGTGAAGAGTTTTATTTCTATACGAAAATTTTGTCCAAAATGTTTTATCCATAAAACATTTTATTCAAAATTTTGTTTCAGTCCGAATGAGAAAATTTTGTCAACTTTTGTTTCTAAAGAAATTTCTGTCAAAGTTTTATTTCCTATAGAAAACTTTTGTCATTTTTTTTCTATAGCAAATTTTCGTGAAAGTTTTATTTCTATAGAATAATTTTAACTCAAATTTTATTTCTATTAGAAAATTTTGTTCAAAAGTTTCCATTTCTATAGAAAATTTCTCAAATTTTTTTCCCTACTAGGAAATTTTTTGAAAATTTTATTCCTATAGTGAAATTTTTTGAAAATTTTTTTATTTCTATAGAAAATGTTTTTCAAAATTTTATTTCTATAGAAATTTCTTCAAAATTTATTTCTATAGAATTTTTGTACAAATTTTATTTATCTATAAGAATAATTTTGTCAACAAAATTTTTTTCTATAGCAAATTTTGTGAAAGTTTATTTCTATAGAAAATTTGTCAAAATGTTTAATCATAAAAATTCTATCAAAAGTTTTGTTTCTTAGAAAATTTTTGTCAAAAATTTCATTTCTATAGAAAATTTTGTTCAAAATTTTATATTCTATTAACACATTTTGCTCAAAATTTTATTTCTATAGAAAATTTATTCAAGAAAATTGTGAAATTTATTTCTTATAGCACAATTTTGTACAATATTATTTCTATGAAAAAGAATGTTTCACAAATTTTATTTCTATAGAAAATTTTCGATCAAAAGATCTTTATTTTCTATAGCAAATTCCTCATCAAACATTTGTATTTTACTGGAAAATTTTTTGTCAAAATTTTATTTCTATAGAAATTGTAAGTTGATCATACGTTCGAAAATTTTTATTTCTATAGTAAAAGTTTTGTCAAAATTTTATGTCTATTAGCAAACTTTGTCAAAATTTTCTTATTGTATAGAAAATTTTGTCCAAATTTCCTATTCTATAAAAATTTTTGTCAACAACTTTATTTGCTTTAACAAAAAAGTTTTGTTAAAATGTTATTTCGATGAAAATTTTGTCAAATTTTATTTCATAGAAATTTTCGGCCAAAATTTTATTATCTATAGAAAATTCTTGTGCCAAAATTGTTTTTTCTAATAGAAAATTTTGTCCAAAACTTTTATTTCTATAGGAAAATTTTAGTCAAAATTTATTTCTCATAGCAACATT
>PGFW01027999.1:15915-27228 GCA_003123925.1 Haematobia irritans
TACCAATTTTCTGTATTTAACTATATTTATTCATACCTGTAAAAATTTGATGTGATTTTCAACAGATTTTCTGTTGTGCCACAACATAAATGGTTGTAGTAACCAGGGCTGTGGAGTCGGAGTCTGAAGATTTTGCTGGAGTCGGAGTCGGAGTCGTAAAAATTTTGCTCGACTCCGACTCCGGCTAAACAAAATTTTTTAAAATACTTCACATTTTTGTAACTAAGCAAGTATTTACGCAAATTAGTTTCCATTGCGTTATTCATTCGATCAATGTACAGCATGATTGTAAATGAAAATCAACTTCCAATTACGGCTATCTTTTTATGTTTCCTAGAATGCTAGACTAGCAGATGGGCTGGATCGATCCATTTTAATGTCCATATCAATTTATTTGAAATATTTCGAACAATCGAAATTATTTTGTTTAATTTTATCTTAAGGCCATATACATATGTGGAATATTGACAGAAAATTTTTTCAAAGTTGTTTTTTATAGAAAAATTTTCAAAATGTTATTTCTATAAAAAGTTTTGTCAAAATTTTATTTCTATAGCAAATTTTGTCAAAATTTTATTTCTATAAAAAATTTATTCAAAATTTTATTACTATAGAAATATTTTTTTCTATGGGAAATTTAGTCAAAATTTTATTTCTATAGAAAATTGAGTCAAAATTTTGTTTCTATAGGAAATTTTGCCAATATTTTATAGTAATAGATTTTTTTATTAGAAAATTTGGTCAAAGTGTTATTTCAATAGAAAATTTTGTCAAAATTTTATTTCTATAGAAAATTTTGTCAAAATTTTGCTTCTGTAGGAAATTTAGTCAAAATTTTGTTTCTGTAGAATATTTTGCAGAATTTTATTTTCTACACAAAATTTTTTCTTAAATCATATTTTTATTGAACATTTTATCAAAATTTTATTTCTATAAGAAAAAATTGTCAAATTTTATTTCTATAGCAAATTTTCTCAAAATTTTTTTTCTTACTGATGCTCACTGAAACTCACTGCTATAAAAAATGTATTCAAAATTTTATTACTATAGAAATATTTTTTTCTATATAAAATTTAGTCAAAATTTTATTTCTATAGAAAATTTAGTCAAAATGTTGTTTCCATAGAATATTTTGCAAAATTTTATTTCTATAGAAAATTTTGTAAAATTAATACACAATTTTTTTTAATTGTATTTCTATTAATGATTTTTTCCAACTTTTATTTCTATAAAAAATTTAGCCAAAATTTATTCTAAATTTTATTTCTATATATTTGGTCAAAATTGGATTTCTATAGAAAATTTTGCCAAAATTTTATTTCTATAGAAAATTTAGTCAAAATTGCATTTTTGCGAAATTGTCTAAACAATTATAAATATTTCCCAAATATTGCCCGAGATTTTGTAGAAGTCTGATTTGAGATTTTATCAAAATGTAGATCTAAATACAAAGTTGTGCAGAGTATATTATAATCGGCCCGCCCGACTTTAGACTTTCCTTGCATTTTTATTTTTTGTTAAAATTGTGTTACATCCCATAACGTTAGATTTAAATTTTAAGTACATAGATTTTGTAGAAGTATATACAATTTTGCCTAAATAGATTCAGATTCAAATTCATGCATATAGTTCGCAACAAATTTAACGGATTTGAGATAGAATCAATAATTTTGGTCCACAAATACATATACTGTTGGTATCTTCTCATATTATGATGGGTGTTTATATCATTATTTTATTTATTAAACATTGCCCTAAATTTGAAATATAGAGTTCAATTGGCATCTAAAGTGAAATTAAGACCTTTTTGCACATATAAATAAATACGATACTTTATATCGATCCACTTACGGCACCCCCACAATAGAACTACAAATTTGTGGCATTAAAATGAGATTTAGTTATATTACCCGGAGTCGACTCCGGAGTCGGAGTCGAGCTGATGAAAAATGCTGGAGTCGGAGTCGGAGTCGAGCAAAATTGGCTCGACTCCACAGCCCTGGTAGTAACCATATTTCGTATTGGTTGATACGACCATCCGTAAGGAAAATCATTTAGTAACTATCATTAGTTATTATTCATAGCCGAATATCATTTAAAATATTTATAAAATATCATTTGTTTTTTTTTTTTTTGGAAGAAGAATAAAGAATTTTATTTCAAAATTTTAAATAGAGGCAACAATAAAGGTAGAATTACATACCACGCGTTCAATGCGTACAATGCGTCCGATGATTGAAGAGTTGAAATTTCTCTTTGAAATCAAAAGCTCGAATAGTCTGCCGCAAACAGAAAAAAATCAACCCTTCCATCAACGCACGGATTGACGCATGGTGTGTAATTCAACCTTAACAAAAACATAAAATTGTATCATCTCTTCACCATGATGGGATCACAATACAGCATGAATGGTATAAGAAATGTTTTCTTAGGACAAAAAATTCAAAACAATGGTTTGTAGTGCAAATAATTTTTTTTAGAGGACTCAAAATAACTCAACAGTCTTAATATCTAGCATGTATCAAAAATAATCATGGAGGTTAAGGAGGTCCCCGAAAACATTTATGATTTATAATTAGATGTATAGGTATATTTGCGACATTTTTACAATTTTACAATTGGGCTGGACCTCTCCAAGATATTTGGCGAATTGTGAATTTATGTTCACAAATAGGGTGGTTTGTAATTATTTGCAATCTACTAGTACATATACTTAAATACAATATATTAATACATTATAAAAAATGTTCACCCTTAAAAGTATACCCTCCAGCATGAGTAGGTTGTGGAATCGATAGATAATGGAGCTAAATCTTTGGTACTCCTACCATATAGTATTTATAGATGGTGTCCGAACTGTCTATAGCCCGTCTAAAACACACAATAAATTAAGTAAAGAAATTAGTGTGGAGTTTTAAAAACGACATACGAACCTATCCCCGATGGTCACTTTCTTGGGGTTTCATATATATAAGGCAGATGTAGAGATGGATTTTTAAGAGACAGGTGAAAGAGTTGGCCGATCGGTACCAAACTTCACAGTTTTCTTAGTTGTTACCATCAACAAGTCCCTTCAAAGTACCGCTTTCCTACGATGACTCCTTCTATTTTAGTCCATTCGGATCGAAGCACTATGCGACACCACATTTACTTGGTCCAACAATACTCTTACTTTTTTAATACGTCTGACAAACAATACTTCCAAAATAGGAATCCGTGGATGCGATGACCCCCCTCATTCGACCGATATTTATGCCAGGTGAGCAATTTTGTTTTACTTTGAAAAATGAATTTTACCGTGGCGTGGCGGTTTTTAAATATCCCAATCCCTAATACCCGGATTTCCAAAACTCTTCCCAGACTAATAGTCATACACACCACCCCATCTAAAATATATTCGGACAATTTGAAAATCCATTGGCTGGTCGACTAAACTAAGCAATAGACCGCCGCACCGTACAACAGACTTGATTGACTACCGCCACATACACCTTCCTATAATAACGAAAGAAGAAGAAGGCCAGCCAAGCAGACCATACCATACACACAATACACCAGACATAGGGAAAACTTTTTAAGTGACATTGACCTTAGACGACATTGCCTGTTTGTTGTTTTTATTGTTATTCTTTATGGTGTGGTCTGCATTCACCACGAAGAGGTGGGAAAATGAGGAAAAGCATACAGAGTGTATATGGTGAAGGATGAAGCAAAGCGTTCGAACCAGAACATGCATATTTGCACTCCGTCTCATGAGCGTTCATCACCACCACGTTCACGTATGGCTTTCTGGGTGGAAATTTCATCATAAATACATAAAGATGATTTTGCCAACTTCGCCATAAATGTTAGCGGGTACGCTAGCCATCCTTGCAATCAGCCAAAAACATTCGGCAACGTTGTAGCATTTCATGAATAATGGAGAATGGGTAAAATCCATTACATGCCCCAAGACAGAAGGGTGAAACAATTTGACAACGAAAATTGCATTGACCATTGTTGTACATAGCTTGTGACTGGTGTTACTTTGCTATTCGTGTTGTGTTGCTAACCGCCCATGTAGACATGCAAGCTTTGATACGATAGATTGGGTTGGTAGTTAAGTGTGGTATCAACGCCACCCTTCTGCCCAATGTCTCGTGCACCGCCAAACTAAAAAAAGAGCAATGTCTGAAAATTAAAATACGATCTTATTCAGTGCTATATAGGAAAATTGAAGATCTCCTCACTATTGCGGCAGGAGACTTGAAGCGGTGGTCATTTGCTAGCATGTGCAAAAAATGCGTTTGAGTAAAACACCGCACAGAGGAAAACACAGCTACACCCATACTCGGAGTACCAATGACGGTGTTCGTCGGAGTACAGTCGACTCCGCTTTAGCGCAATGCGCTTTAACTTTTCTGATTCATCACAAATTAATTAATCCAATTCATTTTTTAATTGAAATTTCTTCAATCACGAAAATGACAGTATCAATCACAGTTTTTTTTTTTTTTTTTATTTGGAACCAGTAATTGGACATTAAAAATATATTTGATTAAAATATTAATTGATTTCATTAGCAAATTTCAATTCATTTTTTTATTTATTCAATCAAAAATTTGATTGATGTTGATTCCGTAACTCAATTAATTTTTTCATAAAAGACATAACTATTATCAATTACTTTCTTATCTGACTTAGTGTTTTTAGTTTGATTAAAAAGTTGATTGTTTGAAATAAATTTTTAGTTAAAAACTAAAAAAAAAATCCATCACTTTTTTGTTTGACTTAGTCTTTCGAGTTTGATTAAAAAGTTAATTGTGTCAATTAATTTTTAATTAAAAATATTAATCATTGACTTAATTAAGTTAATGTGTCCATTTTGATTAAAAAGTTAATTGTATCAATTAATTTATTAATTGAAAAAAAAATTCAATTTTTAATTGGAATATTTTGGTGATATTTTTTTCTGTGTACCCAAATATTTTTGAATGGTATGCTCTGTATGTTCATTTGATGTCATTAGAGTGCTTTCTATTTTACAAACTTGGCTTTTTAATCCATGATAGTGGATTTTCGAGGAACAGTGTTATTATGACACCATCCTACACTAAGCGAAATATGTTCTTTGTACTTATGAATACTGAACCAACGAGCAAATTCGGTAAAACAACGATTGGTTTCGTTGTATTAACGTAAGTTTCGTAGTATTAACGTAAATTGTCATTGTGTTACCGAACGTTAGTCAACGAACATCAATCGTTAATATTACGATAGTTTTGTTTTTTGTTTTTTTTCTTAATTTAAGAAAATTTTAATTTCTTCCCCGTTTAACCGACATTTTTTTATAATTTTTTTTTGATAAAATAAAATACTTTGTGAGAAAAATCCACTTAAAGTTAATTGTTTGTTTTTTATATGTTTAAAATAATTTATGTGTTCCTATCTTAATTTTTCAGGAAAAAAATTCATTCTATAATGTATCATGCATCCTTACTTTGCCGCCCTATCAACGAAAGGGATATGGACGTTTACTCATTGATTTCAGTAAGTAAAATGAATATAAATACTCTATATATAAAACTATATTTTACAAATCTACTTTGCAATATTTGGAATTTTTTTCATACGATGAGATGTTTGTGCCAAAACTTCATACTTTCAACATTTTTATGCCACCTTTTTAAATTAATTTATGTCATAACTTATTTATTTATTATACCCTCCACCAAATGGATGGGGGGTATATTAACTTTGTCATTCCGTTTGTAACACATCGAAATATTGCTCTAAGACCCCATAAAGTATATATATTCTGTGTCGTGGTGAAATTCTGAGTCGATCTGACCATGTCCGTCCGTCCGTTTGTTGAAATCACGCTAACTTCCGAACGAAACAAGCTATCGACTTTAAAGTTGGCACAAGTAGTTGTTATTGATGTAGGTCAGATGGTATTGCAAATGGGCCATATCGGTCCACTTTTACGTATAACCCCCATATAAACGGACCCCCAAATTTGGCTTGCGAGGAGGCAAATTTCATCCGATCCGGCTTAAATTTGGTACATGGTGTTAGTATATGGTCTCTAATAACCATGCAAAAATTGGTTCACATCGGTCCATAATTATATATAGCCCCCATATAAACCGATCCCCCGATTTGGCTTGGGGAGCATCTATCCCATCAGTATATGATCCCAGTAGTATATGATATTTGACAACCATGTGAGTTGAAATTTGTGGATGACAGTCTTTCGTAGAAGTTTCTACGCAATCCATGGTGGAGGGTACATAAGATTCGGCCTGGCCGAACTTACGGCCGTATTTACTTGTTTGTTTTTTTTTTTTTTTTTGAAAATATTAACCCAAAATGGGACAAATATCAAAGCAAATGTTAGAAACTTTGAATAAAATAATGTATCTTTCGTTTATAATGTTTTTTTAGTGTGGCATTTAAGGTTGTCATCTGTTGATTATTTGGCGTGGAAAAGGTTAAAAAAAATACCACAATACTTTTTACTCAAAAAGTACAAATAAAAATGCAAAAATGTCTACTTTATCAACCCTGATCTGTAACCTAATTTTGAATTTTATAAATTTCAGATTTAAAGTTGCAAAAAGAAGTATTTATTTAAAAACAAAAAAAAAAACACATACGAGTACATATTTACTCCTAATCTATACGAAAATTTTCAAATCTTTGGATCAAAGTAAACTTTATTGAGTATCTATATGCTTTTGTTATGCACAGTTTGAACGAATTAGTTGGAATTGTGTAATATTTCAACATAATCTATTTTCAAGGTGTGTTTCCCGATTCTACACTTCATTAATTAGTTGTGTTCCTTTACGTACCACTAGTCACTATTTTTACTGGTTTTTTACTAGAAACCGTTCTTGAAAAACTCGAAAATACAAACAATTCCAAAGCACACATGTTATAAGCTCCACTTTAACAGATATCTCAAAGTAAGAAACATTTTCTTAATAAAAAAAAAACAAAAAAACTTTACACCAGTAATCCAAACTCCTCAAAAATATTTTAGCCTATTTTCTATTTATCATTAATCCAAAGATTCAATATCTTAATTTAAAAAATATTTCCTTTAATCAAACATGTTTTTATTTACTTTCAAGAAATTAACTTTACTTGAGAGACACCCGACTTTAACGGGGGACTCAAATTTTAAAGATTATGTCCTAAAATTCAGCGAAAATATTTTTAAGTAAAGATTATGAACTTCCTTTTAATCAAAATTTATTTATTTTAAAGAAAGTTATCTATTATATTGAGAAAATTGCTTGTCCTAAAATTTGGGTTGCAGAATCATATATATTAACTGAATAATTTTTCCAGTGTGCAATTCGAGGTCCCAAACATAATATGATCTAACATCCTTATGGGAAATTGATCAACCACAGGTACAGGACTAGTCATAAATGTTTATGGACCATTTCTGGTCAAAACGTATGGAACTCATTCCAAAGGCACCCCATACGCAGGTCCTCATGAACCAGTCTCGGAAAAACTCTTAGGAATCTGCTTCATTCGAATCGCTCTAGAAATGAAAAAAATACAGTCGACTCCGCTTTACTGAAACGTTAAAAATGCAGCCATTTAATTTCAGTTATCCGAAGTTTTTGCTAAAGCGGACTACGGATAACTGAAAAAAACTTCCAGTAATGCGAACTTCGGATAACTGAAAAAGTTTCAGTAAAGCGGACTCCGTATAACTGGAAAAAAATCCACTCAATTTCAGTTAACCGAACTTATGACCAATGCTATGTACATAAAATAATAAAAACAAGGTGTTTGATTCCGTGTTGTGCCATCTACAATTTTACCTTTCAGTTGATTTATTTTACAGAGTGATTTAAACTGTTTTGAAAGTGCCATCTTCACTTGAAATAAAGCGTTCTCAATACGGAGAAGAAAATGTACTCTCTCTCAATAGCGAGAATGTGGCATTTTCAGTAAAGCGAAGTCATACTAATGTGACGAAACTCATTTGAACACAAAAAACTTTTCAGTAATCCGATTTTTTCAGTTAAGCGGAGTTTCACTAAAGCGGAGTAATTTAAATGAAATGGACAGAAAAAACAACTGGGGAATGCGATCGATTTCAGTTATCCGAGGTTTTCAAGTAAATTGTGTGTATGACAACACCCCGAGCGAAGTGCGTGTCGCGTCGATATAAGAACTTACACCCCAAAATCAACACCAATTGGACACACGATGAACCCTGCCCAATGCGTGAAAAATGGAAACAGCAAACGACAAATCGTGCAACAAAAATGGTATCAAAAAATTAAATCCTTGAATGGAATTGTGTTGAATTTTCTTCTGTTATATAGTATATCCTCTGCTATATAGTACCTCAGATTACTGCCCTTACATAAAATCCTAATGATTTTAAGAATATTTTCGACTCTATATTCAGAAAGCTGAACGTCGTCTCCGAACAGTAAAACAAATATATATTTTGAGAATGCCTGAGAGTGTCATTTAGCGCTATACAAAAATATGTACTTGAAACATGACCATCTATCTACATCACCTTACCACAATTTTAAATCAAATTTTTCGGAAGTTCAATGACCATGCTTCAAAAATGTATCTTGTCGATTTGGCAAGTGGCAAATATTGTTGTTGATGATGATGATGTGTCTGGGTTACTCATCACCATCACCATACCGTCCATTCATTCATATATGTACGTAGTATAGACGCAGAGAAGCTTTTGTAAATAAATGTGCGCAGAATAATACATAAATTGTACATAAAAAGGATGCAGACACATAAAGTGGACAGACAGACAGGCAGGCTGGCTGGCAGACATACTCAGACACAAAACTTTAAAGGACACCAGCCAGTCAGCCAGCATCTTTGTATAGTTGTTGCCGCATTTGCTTCCGATGGGTGGTTTTGGATAATGCCATAGTGATAATGGGTGGCATGGGTGATACCAAATCCGAAATATGTACCCCGTCACTGTTGTTGCGTTAGGAAACTACGGAGATGAATGCCCACTTTACTTATTGTAAAGGAGGAATATTCAATACACCCATATACGGTCGTAAGTACATACATTTTTAGTTATCTGCATTATTAGTAACAACAAAAACCACAACAATAACAAGGTGAATTTTAGATATAAATGAAATTATAGTAACAGACAGCAATGACAAAAGTATACTCAACTATGAATATAGTAAAACTCTACATAGTGTACAACGGCTACGTGGCGTCCATATATACTCATCTGCTACTATAGGTGTGGAATACAACGAATATAGTTATAGTTTGTTTTCGACAGATTTTCATTTCTTACAGATCGAAAAGGCCACTGTTGCCATATTTACCATAAAAATATTGGCTTAAATTATACAAACCAATACGCTTTATAAATAAACTTCTTTTTTATCAAATTTATTTATTATTCTAAATGTACAAATCCAAGAGAGGTTTCTTCGAGAGGACTGTAATTTGTTTGTTAGCGGTCAGAATTGTAAAAGGTTTGTATTGAAAGAAAAAGAGAAGATAGCAAAAGGCCAGTTTCAGTTTCAGTGAACAAAATGGGATTTTATCAAGATCAAAGTTAAAGCTCAAGTGAAGTTAACAAACGAAGTGTTAGATCGACATGCAGTGTTGCACCATTCTACAACCTCAAGACAAAATACGGTCATATAGCTACTATTTTGCCGCAGTGGCGGACCACCGGCATTTATATATAACTGTTGAAGAGAAGAGTCCTTAGTGTTTGACTAGTTACCAAACTCAAGTCGTAGACTCAGCTAAGAAAACTTAAATCTGTACGGTACAAGCAATCCAGTTGTTTTTTGTACTCAATACCATGCTTAGACGCTATATAATAATCTAGACAAACTATCACAATTTAGTAAAAACTACGGTTTCTAGAAACCCAAGTAGTTAAATCGGGAAGATCAGT
This sequence comes from Haematobia irritans, assembly GCA_003123925.1. NCBI lineage: Eukaryota > Metazoa > Arthropoda > Insecta > Diptera > Muscidae > Haematobia > Haematobia irritans. Next base: position 25,847 of record PGFW01027999.1, read on the forward strand.
TCTATGGGGGCTATACTGGGAAATATGGACCGAATACTCACCCGTTCACACCCCAAATCTTTTATCACTGAGAAATACCTCTAGATTTCCAATTTCAAGGCCAATGGACTCAACCCTCGCATCGGATCACTAGAAGCTCAAGAAGTAAAACGGGGAAAATCGTCTAAATAAGGGGGTATACCAAAATATGGACCGAACTCACCAATTTTCAGCACACTCTTTATAGTCTTAGGTCTTAAAAATACCTCTAGATTTCCAATTTCAGACATAATTGGAATAAAAACTACGGTTTCCTAAATAAACCCACAAGACCCAAATGGGAAGTCGTTTTATATGGGGACCATACCAAAACATGACCCGATACTCCCAATTTTTGGCACACGTATATCTGTGGTCCTACAATACTTCTAGACTTTCTAATTTCAGGTAAATTGAATAAAAGACGTGGCGGTTTCTCATAAGCCAAGAAGTAAAATCGGGAGAATCGGTTCTATATGGGGCTATACCAAAATATGGACCGATACTCACAATTTTTGGCACACGTATTTGTGGTCCTACAATACCTCTAGATTTCCAATTTCAATTGAATAAATTGAAATTGGAAATTTCAAATTCAATTGAATAAAAACTGCGGTTTCTATAAGCCCAAGAAGTAAAATCCGGGAGATGGTCTATATGGGGGCTAATACCCAAAACAATGGACCGAAACTACCATTTTGGCACACCTCTTTATGGTCATAAAATACCTCTGTTCATATATCAGGCAAATTGGATAAAAACTACGAATTTCTATAAGCCAAAGACCAAGGGAGGATCGGTTATATGGGGACTATATCAAAACCTGTGGACCGATATACCATCTTCGACTTGCAGACAAAAGACGAGTTTGTGCAAAATTTCAGCTTCATTATTGAAGACTGTAGCGTGATACCAACAGACAGACGGACATTAGAATTTCTCCCTGATCAAGAATATATATATGCTTTATATAGTCGGAAATCGATATTTCGATGTGTTACAAACGGAATGACAAACTTGTTATACCACCCGCTAAACATTCTATGGTGGTGGGTATAAATAGCATATTTTTCCCATACAACCAACCATAAATTTCTCAAATCACGTCAATTTAGTGTTTGAACTCCGTTCCCCAAAATTTACATATTAGTGTTAAGATTTGAGATATTTTAATTACTTCGTAATGATTAACTCTTTAATAACGTTTAAATATTTGAATTGTCCTGGAATTAACGATACCACTGAATTATTGTTATCGATACTTGAATATAAAGAGCGGAACTAGGCTCACTCAATTAATCTTAAAGAATTTGTCCTTTCTACATGAATTAATATTTATTATTGTTGTATGTACTAAAACATAA
>PGFW01028002.1:0-12265 GCA_003123925.1 Haematobia irritans
AAATTTTGACAAAAATTTGCAATAGAAATAAAATGGGTTGACAAAATTCTATAGTAATAAAATTTTGTCAAAATTTTCTAAGAAAATATAGTTTGGACTAAATTTGAAAAATTTTCTATAGAAATAAAGTTTTGACTAAATTTTTTAATGCAAATAAATTTTGACAAAATTTGCAATGAAATAAAATGTTGACAAATTTTATCTATAGTAAAAAATTTGTCAAATTTCTATAGAAATAAAAATTTTAATCATGTTGTTGTTTCCTTGATTTCAGGTAAAATATTATTTGTTATAGAAATTTGTCAAAATTTTATTTGTATAAAAAATTTTGTCAAAATTTTATTTCTATAGAAAATTTTATCAAAATTTGATTTCTATAGAAAATTGTGTCAAAATTTTATTCTATAGAAATTTTGTCACATTTTTTCTATTAATAATTGTACATTTTATGTCTATAATAATTTTGTCAAATTTTATTTCTATAGAAAATGTTGCACAATTTATTTCTATAGAAAATTTTGTCACAATTTTATTTCTATAGAAAATTTTGTAACAGTTTTTTTCTATAAAAAATTGTTGTTAAAATTTATATTTATTAAATAATTTTGTCAACAATTTATCTCTCTATAAAATTTGTCAAAATTTATTTCTAGAAAATTTTTGTAAAATTTTATTTTATAGAAATTTTGTTCAAAATTTATTTTATAAAACGTTTTGTCAAATTTCTATTTTACTAAGAACGTGTTGTCAAAATTTTTATTTCTATAGAAAATTTGTCAAAATTTTATTTCTATTAGAAATTTTTGTCAAAATTTCATTCTATTAAAAAATTTGGTCCAAAAAAAGATTTTTTTCTATAGAAAATTTTATCAGTATTTATTCTCTATTAGAAAGAATTGTCACATTTTATTTCTATAGAAAATTTTGTCAAATTAATTCTATGAAATTTTTTTTTCAAATAATTTTGATAAATGGTTGATATGCTTTGATGAAAAGTAAGAGGATTGCTGATGAGGATGTGGTAATTTCGAAACGTGGTCCATCCAACCATCTTGCAGTCTATAGGGCTTTGCCCAAATAAATTTGACAAACATTCTTTTTTCCTCTGGTTGGTAAGCTCACCCAGAGGAGGAATATGATCACCGCACTCATATTCCAAAGGCACAGATGTTACTTTTTCACGGAAAGCTATGTAGCAGTGTTTGTCGAAACCATATTCTTTTCTCGGAAATATATGGATTTGATTTCTGGAAAGCAGGTTATGTTTGACGAGAAAAGATATATTTTGCGAAAATATTGCTAGATGGTGCTTCTGAAACATGTTTGAGGTGGATCATATCCCTTCCTGGGTGTAGCTTAACCAACAGAGGAAAAAGAATGTTTGTCAAAATTATTTGGTCAAAGCCCTATAGACTGCAAGATGTTGGGGTGGACGCACGTTTCGGAATACCACATGCCTCATCAGCATCCTTCTACTTGCAGCAAAAAAAAATTATCAGAATAAATTCAGGCAGTTCATTAAACCCAACAATGAACCACACTTTGAAACCTCCGAAAAAAGGTTTTACGATGATAGCCGGCTTATGCCGAAACGTGCGTCCACTCCATCCAACCAGCTTGCAGTTATAGGCTTTGCCCAAATAAATTGACAAACATTTTTTCTTCTGTTGTTAAACTCACACTTGTAGTTTAGTCACAATTCATGGTTTTAAGCTTGAAATCAAAAAACAAAACAATGATTAAACAAAAAAAAAAACAACAATACAAAACCGAATAAATAAAATTTTGGACAAAATTTTTCTATAGGAATAAAATGTTGACAAAATTTTATTTTGTCAAAATTATTTATTATTCTTCTTCCTACAATCTTAAACTATATTAAGACACAACAGACATTCCATTTTCACTGAACACAAGTGTAAAGTCTTGCATTGTAAACTCCTTTGCCAAAAATTGTTTGTCTATCCTTGTGGCAAAGAAAGAAGGAGGACATAATCACACCACTAAGTATTGTGCACCAAAATTAAAATCTCACAATAATTTATTTTGTAAGCAGTTTGTTGTAAGAAATTTTCCTTTGCTTTTGTGTATAAAGATGACAGCAAATATTCGAAAACGCTTTCCATTTTCACCAATTATGGGACATCCAAAAACAAACCAAGTTTTGTGCCAAATATTTTCTAACAGAATTTCCACACTTCAATCGTTGCATTCTGAGTTTTTGCCTTTTTGTAGTCTTCTCTTTATACTTTGTTTGTGCCAATAGGATGAAAGATCGGTTGCCTGAACAATTCTATGCTCACATTGGAGTTTGAATTATTAAGAAAAAAAAAAACAACAATGGAAAACATTTGAACAATAGAAATACAAATATACAATGAGCTTAAGGGAAATAGTGCAAAGTATACGAGGGATTAAATTTGGTAAATATTTTTGTTTTTTGAAAAACTTTCCTATAAATAATACTACTGAGTAAATGTTGATATATTTTTCTTATTCTCGTTTACTTGAATCCACAGATTTTTGACCTTCACAAAAAGGATTTTGATTCGGGACCAAAGGTGCGAATCCTTTCATTTTTCATTTGCAGATTTATTACACTTACCAGTCATTTTTTATGTTTGTACAAGCTTTTAAAAGCATTTTGGATCTCTTACATATAGAATAAAGTTGTTATCGATGGGATTCAAGCCGCGATAGTGGATGCTTTATATTTGGTTTGGAAAACCAAAAAAACCTACATTGCCGTAATACTAAAAACCATTCAATTCCAAAAAATTGCAAAGCATCACCTATGCACAAAAACGAGATGGACTGTTTATTCGATAAAAAAGCCATTCCAACTTAGTTGTTGCGAACAATCATAAGGATCGGTTTTACTTGGCAAACAGTTCAGCTGAAAATGCCACTTTAGATGGCCACCTGAGTTCAAGCGCTACCGGATGGTTATGCTATGGGCCGCCGTAATGCTCGGTGGTCGCTCTTCGCTCATATTCATCGACCGCGGGTCGATAATATTTTCGCGGAAATAAATATTTTGATTACAACGCGACTCAGGCACCAGCGATTTCCACTCGCTGCAAAAATATCCACCAAATTTTTATCACCAATTTTACTAGAACTACCATATATATAAAAAAAAAATCGGAGAATTTGGTCAAAAATTTATTTTCGACAGAAAATTTCCTCAACATTTATTTTTACACATATTTTCATAAATTTTGTTTCTATAGTAACTTTCTCAAAAATTTAGTTTCTATAGAAAATTTTCTAAAATTTTTTTTCTTAGAAAATTTGCTAAATAGTTTGTTTTGATAGAAGAATTTCTAAAACTTTATATTTCTATAGAAACTTTGGTCAACATTTTATTTATACAGAAAATTTTATTTCAGAAAATTTGCTCAACATTTTATTTTTACACAAATTTTCACAAAATTCCTATAGAAATAAAAAATTTTTATTTACTATAGGAATTTGTTAAATTATTGTTTCTATAGAAAAATTTCAAAATTATATTTTCTATCGAAAATTTTGATCAACAATTTTTATTTATACGGAACTTTTGTCACCATTTTAATTTCTACAGCCAAATTTGGGTCAAAATTTTATTCCTAATAAATTTTCTCAAATTTTATTTCTATAGAAACTTTTGCCAACATGTTATCATTAGAAAATTCTCAAAAGTATTTCTATGAAAATGTGTCAAAATTGTGTTTCATTAAAGAAATTTTTCTCAGTACTCTAATTCCAACGAAAATCTGGTCCAACATTTTTTTCTATAGAAAATTTTTTTTCAAATTTATCTTATATAGAAATTTGTTCAAAAATTGTATGCCAATCAAAAATTTCGCAAAAGTTTCATTTTGTAGAACACTTTGTCATAATTTTACTTCTATAGAAATTTTAAAAATTATCTTTAAAAATTATTTAAAAATTTTGTTTTATAGAAAAATTAGTAAAAGTTGTATTTCTATTGAACATTTTGTCAATATTTTATTTTTGTCGAAAAATTTTACTTCTTATAAAAAATTTGGTCAAACTTTATTTATAAAGAAATTTTGTCAAAATTTTAGTCTATAGAAAATTTTTGTCTTAGATTTTATTCTTAAAAACAAATTTGTCAAAATTTTATTTTCTATAGAAAATTTACTCAAATTTGTATTTCTATAAAAAAATTTTCTTCAATGTTTTATTTCTATAGAAAATTTACCAAAATTATTCTAAAAAAAATTGTCAAAATTTTATTTTTATTAACAAAATTTTTGTTACAATTTTATTTAGATAGAAAATTCTCAAAATTTTCTATTTAGATAGAAAATTTTCTCAAGATTTTTTATCTATAGAAAATTTTCTCAATATTTTATTTCTATAGAAAAATTTTGTCAATATTTTATTTTTGTCAAAAAATTTTACTCTATAGAAAAATTTGCTCCAATCTTTTATTATAAAAGAAAATTTGTCAAAATTTTTTTCTATAGAAAATTTTGTCTAGATTTTATTTCTAAACAAATTTTTTTTCAAAATTTATTTCTATAAAAAATGTATCAATATTTTATTTCTTAAGAAATTTTACTCAAAATTTATTTCTGATAGAAAATTTATCAAAATTTTATTTCTAAAAAAATTTGTCAACATTTTTATTTTTTATAACAAAAATTTCTCAAGAATTGTATTCTATAGAAATTTTTCCAAATTTATTTCTATAGAAAATTTTGACGAAAATTTATTTTTAAGCAAAGTTTAGTCAAAATTTTTACTTTATAGGAAACGTTGTTAAAAAATTTTCTTTTTATAGAAAATAGTCAAAATTTTACTATATAGGAAACGTTGTTAAAATTTTTCTTTTTATAGAAATTTTTCTCAACAAAATTTTTTGTTTTCAATAGAATTTTTTTTTCAAATTTTTTATTTTAGAAAATTCTTCAAAATTTTTATTTAGATAGAAAATTTTTCAAAATTTTATTTAGATAGAAAATTTTCTCAAGTATTTTCTATATAAGAAAATTTTCTACGTTATTCTATAGAAAATTTTTTCAAAATTTTATTTCTTAGGAAAATTTTTTCAAATTTTTATTTCTATAGAGAAAATTTGTCAAAAATTTTATTTCTATAGAAAATTTTGTTCAATATTTTATTTTTGTCAAAAATTTTACTTTATAGAAAATTTGTCAAACTTTGTATTTATAAAGAAAATTTTGTCAAAATTTTATTTACTATAGAAATTTTTTAAATTTATTTGCTACAATTTTGTCAAATTTATTCTATAAATTATCAAATTTTATTTCTATAGAAAATTTGATAAAATTTTATTATTCTATAGAAAATTTTTGCTCAAAATTTTATTTCTAAAAAATGTCAAAATTTATTTCTTACTAAATTTCTACAAGATTTATTTCTATAGAAACTTTCTAAAATTTTATTTCCAAGAAAATTTGGACGAAAATTTATTTTAGAAATTTATTCAAAATTATTCTATAGGAAACGTTGTTTTAATTTCTTTTATAGAAAATTTTGATCAAAAAAAATTTTTTTGTTTTAATTTTTATTTTTAGAATTTTTTCAAAATTTCTTATTTAGATAGAAAATCTTTCTCAAAATTTTATTTAGATAGAAATTTCTCAAGATTTTTATCTATAGAAAATTTCTCAAGATTTTATTTTCTATAGAAATTTGTCAAAATTTTATATCTGTAGAAAATTTTGTCGAATTTTTATCTTATAGGAAAATTTTGTCAAAATTTTAGTTTCTTATATAAAAATTATCAATATCTTATTTTAGTCAAAAAATTTTACCTTCTATTAGACAAATTTGGTCAAACTTTATTTATAAAGAAAATTTTGTCAAAATTTTAATTATCTATAGAAAATTTTTGTCTAGATTTTATTTCTAAACAAACTTTGCTCAAAATTTATTTCTAATAAAAATGTCATAATATTTTATTCATAGGAAATTTACTCAAAAAATTTTTTTAATTTCTTCTATAGAAAAATTTTGTCAAAATTGTATTTCTAAAAAAATTTGACGAAATTTTATTTTTATAACAAAATTTCTCAAGTTTTATTTTCTATAGAAAATTTTGTCAAAATTTTTTTTCTAAAAAAAATTGACGAAAATTATTTTAAAGATTTAATAATTTTAAAACTGCAATTCGTTAAAATTTTCTCAAATTTATTCTAGAATTTCAATTTTTCATAGATTTTGTAAAAATGATCATAGAATTGTCCATTGTTTCAAAATTTTCTAGATTTTCCATAGAAAATTTGGTCAAATATTCTAGAAATTTATTTTCTATAGAAATTTTCGTCAAGATTTTTTTCCTAGAAATTCTAAAATTTTATTTATTAGAAAATTTTCATTAAATTTATTTCTATAAAATATTCTCAAAATTATTTCTAATTAAAATGTTGTCAAAATCTTTATTTCTTAAAAAAATATTGTTCAAATTTTTTCTTGATTTTAAATTTTTTAATATTTTCAATTAAAAAAATTTCTAAAATTTTCTATAGATAAAATATTTATTAATTTCAACTTATTTCTAAAAATTTGTCATATATCAATTTCCAAATTTATTCATCAGAACAAATTATTTATAGAAAATTTGCGAAAATTTTAATTTTAAAGCAAAATTTACTATCTATAGAAACCAAAGTTGTCAAAATTTCTTTTATGCGAAATTTTCTCTCTAAAAAATTTTTTCAATAGAATTTTTTTTCAAAATTTTTTTATATAAAAAATTTCACAAAAATTTTATTTTCTGACAGAAAATTTTCTCAAGATTTTTTTCTATTAGAAATTTTGTCAAAATATCCTATTTCTTATAGAAAATTTTCGTCAAAATGTTATTTCTTATAGAAATTTTTTCAAATTTTTTTTTCAATAGAATTTTTTTTAGGAATTTTTTCATAATTTTATTTAGATAGAAAATTTTCTCAAATTTGATTTCTATAGAAAATGTACTCAAAATTTTATTTCTATAGAAATTTTTGTCAAAATGTTATTTCAATAGGAAATTTGCGAAATTTTGTCTTGAATTGAAAATTTTGTTTGTTAAAATTGAACTAAACACGCAACGGTAAAAAATCTTAAAGAAAATCAATGGTCAGTGTTACTACAGTTAATAGTCCTATTTCTTTGCACAAATATTCCTTATTTCTTCATCTGCAGGATCCTTACCAGAATTTAGATGACCTGCTACAGATTCCCTCTTTATTTTTTCTCCGAATAAACGAAAAAATATCACAAAAAAAAAACTGTAAGATGTGAGAAAAATTGCACAATTTCTTAAATGCCGCATACAATCTTGTGCTGCGATACACAATAAACGTGCCAGATGCTGCCGCTGCCATTATGATGTGGTCATAATAACTCTCGAGAATATGTTGCAAAATCCTAGAAGTTTAAGCTTGCCCAGTAGACAAAAAAGCTACCAAAAAAAAAATATACAAAAAATAAGTATTGAAGAGAAAAGAAAGACCTAAGCCATGTAAAAGTCTAGCACACATATATCCTGCCTGTGCCTGAGTGTGTTTTGTGTGTGTGTATTGGCAATAATCCTTTAAGTTTTTCATCAGCATAAAATGAAATGCAAAACATTTTATGGACATTCGAATTACTTAAATATATATAAAGTAAATTTTACTTTTCTTCTTTATTATTCTACAACAAGATTATGGGATAGCATATGCCTATTTTTAAGTAATATTGATAACATTAAATATCCATTTTGCAAGATTACTACAAGATAAATTGAATTTTATGAAATTTTGAATTTTTTCTCTCATTTTCATTTTAAATCCTGCAATTTGTAAGACTGTAATTTGTAGTTAATTAAAATAGACCCCATAAAAAGAAATTTTCAATTCAAAATTTTATTTCTATGAGTGGAACACTATTTTCAAAATTTTATTTCTATATTGAAACTTTGTTAAATTATTATTTTTTTAATACCCTAACACCGATAGGATGGGGAGCTCATATTAACTGTGATAAAAGTCCGGACTTTTTTTGATAAATACATCGAAATATTGTTCTCTAGACCTCCATAAAAGTATATAGACTGACTATCCTGGGTAGTGGGTGCACAAATTCTGAGCCCTCTCCGATCTGAGCACGTCGTCCGTCCGTCCGTGCGTCGTCTGGTTGAATCACGCTAACGTTCCGAAGAAACAAGCCTATCGACTTGAACTTGGCACAAGTAGTGTGTGTTTATCATGGATGTAGTGTTTCGGTATGGTGTTGCAAATGGGCATAATCGGTCCACTCTTTAGTATGCCCCATACTAACACGGACCCCCAAATATTGGCTTGCCGATCTGCTCTAACAAGAGCAAGTCAATTATTATCAAATGGAGATACCGAATCCGGCTGAATATGGGCTAGTACATGGTGTTAGTAATAAAGGATGAGGTCCTTCTTTATCTTAATTCATTATGAAAAATTGTTAGACATATATATTTTTATAGGTTTCCGATGATTATATAGATAGTGGTTTTTACTGTCAATTTTTTAGTTATTTGAGGGTGGTCACGAAGCTCTACATAAATAAACTGGACCCGTTTCTCCAGAATTTGGCTTGCGATTGCTCTCACGAGAATTTCATACCCGATCCGGCTGAAATTTGGTACATAGTTGTTAGTATACTTAGTTTAAGGAGAGGTTCACTATAACAACCATACTGGGCAGCAAAAAATTGGAATCCATAACGGTTTTATTCATATAAAAACCCACTTTTTTTATAGATATTTTGTCGACCCGATAATTTGATGGTAAATTTTTTATCGAGAATCCTCCCAGGAGAATTTGGTTGGCCCTTGACAATTCGTGTACCAAATTTTCATCCTGAGATCCGGACTGAAATTATGGTAGAATCCTGTTTGTTTCGGCAGTATCTAGGTGGTGGTCTCTACAACGACGCAATTTAAAAAGGAGATAATAGGCAAAGAAGTTTTTTCTATGAAAAAATTATTAATTTTTTTTTTGAGGGTTTTGGGTTGGATTTTTTTTTCAATTTTTTATTTTTTTTTGGGGTGGATGCACGAGATAAGTCTCTTTTCGGCTCTAGAATCATACAAAAAAAGAATCCGTTTGTTTTACTGTTGTTTAAGAAATCTTTCAGCGAAAAAATTTGTCCACATCAGTCCATAAATTATAATAACTGCCCCCCATGGATAAACCGATCCCCCGATGTTGGCTTGCGGGAACCGCTTATAGCCAGAAGACAAATTTCATCCGATTCGGCTGAAATTTTGTACCATAGTGTTGGTATACATATTTGTTCTCACTAATAACCTGAGGAGATAAGTGATGGGGCAAAAAAGAAGATAGGTCCACATCGACTCAGTTTCAATTAATTAATAAAGCCCACATATTAATAAAACGAATACCAGATTTGACCTCCGCGAGAACTATTTAGAGGAGCAAAAAGTAATCCTCGATCCCGATTGAAATTTGGTCCGTGTTGTTACTGTATATGGTGAGGTAACTTTTGAACCATGTGCAGAGAATTGTCCATTATAAGATACCACAATTAAAGGGTGATTTTTTAAGGCTTGATAATTTTTTTTTTTTAAAAAATAACTATAATTTGAATAAATCTTCATCGGTTCCTATATATTTGAAAACGTTTAGATTTTGGTCCAGTGAATTTACTATTTGAAGATTAATTTTTTTTTCATTAAAGTTGACAGTTGGTGTCTGCGTCTTAGGTTGGTTCCATTCGGAAAGTCCATTATTTGGTGCATACTTTTTTCTGAGTATTTCGGTCCGGAATAGCGCCGGAAGGTTGTGTTCCGGGAAACTTGGGTTTCTTCCAATAGCCTGGCATAAGTTGCATGGTCTTATTTCCTGTAGACTTTAGACACTTGAATGAGCCCCACAAAAAATAGTCTTAAAGGCGTCAAATCGCATGATCGTATTGAGATGCCTAACACATTACCGTCCAATTGTCTTGGAGTGAATTGTTTCTCCTCGAAGTTTTTTTCCTCCAAAATGGCCATAGATCGCGAGGCCCTGTGGTGGCATGTAGCGCCATCTTGTTAGAAACCACATGTCAACCAAGTCAAGTTCTTCCATTTTTGGGCAACAAAAAGTTTGTTAGCATCGAATCGATAGCTGATCGCCCATTTCACCGTAACGGTTGCGTCCAACAGCATCTTTGAAAATAACGTACGGCTCCAAAGATTCCACCAGCGTACAAATACTCAACGGACCAAACAGTGCATTTTTTCGGGATGCATGGGCAGTTTCTTGAAACGTTCTGGTTGTGCTCTTTCAGCTCCAAATCGGCAATTTTGCTTATTTACGTAGCCATTCACACAGGAAATGAGCCCTCATCGCTGAACAAAAATTTGCGATTAAAAAAGGAAGCGAGTATTTTCTGCCACTTTTCTGTACGGGAACCAGAATGCACTTTGTATCAATCGAATGATGTAGTCTCGTTAGTTAATCAGTCTAATTCATTTTTGTAGGGATATTTATGTCAGAGAGCATACGTGTAGGATATCTTTTCCTTTTGACACCATGTCTGAAATCTCTCCGTGATCTCAAGTCATACTTTATTAGCTAATGCAGAAAATTCCTAACCTCAAAAGAATCACCTTTTATATACAGCCCCCATATATAATTGATCCCCAGATTTGTTCCTCCCGGAGCCTCTTGGGAGGAGCAAAATTCATCCGATCGGTTAAAATTTGTAACATGGTGTTAGAATGTGGTCCCTAACAACCATGCAAGAGATTGGTCCATATCGGTCCAGTAAATTATATAGCAGCCCATATAAACCGTTTCCCCAGATTTGGATTCCTCCGGAGCACTCTTGGAGGAGAAAATTCATCCGATCCGGTTGAAATGTGTTGCAACGTGGGTATAGTATAAGGCCGCTAATAACCATGCCAAAATTGGGTCCATATCGGTATCCATAGTATATATAAGCCCATCTCAATCACACCAAAAATTGGGTCCCATATCGGTTCATAATCATGGTTGGCCCACTCGAGCCAAAATTAATATACCAAAATTTTATTTTTATGAAAACATTGGTCAAATAATTATTTACTAGAAAATTTTGTCGAAATTTTATTTCTATAGAAAATTTTTTCCAAAAATTTCCTATGTTCTAAGAATTTTTTTCAAAATTTTACTTCTATAGAAAATTGTAAAATTTTATTTTGTCAAAATTTTATTTCTATAGAAATTTTAAACCTAATTATATACGTATTTTATCGGCCCTTTTGTAGTTTAATATATACCACGTATGGACTATGTGGTATATATTACGTTGTTGGGAAGTTTTAAGATGCCTTGCCATCGGCTTCAGTAGAAGTTTCTACGCAATCCATGGTGGAGGGTACATAAGCTTCGGTGGCCCGACTTACAGGCCGTATACTACTTGTTATAGAAAATGTTGTAAAAATTTTGTTTCTATAGAAAATTTTGTCAAATTTTATTTCTATAGAAAATTTAGTCAAATTTTATTTCTATAGAAGTTTGCAAAATTTTATTTCCTATAAAAAATTTTTCTAAGAAATTTTTGTAAATATTATTATTTTCTATAGAAAATTTTCAAAATTTATTTCTATAGAATTTTTATCAAAATTTATTTCTATAGAATTTTTCAAAAGTTTTATTTCTATAGAAAATTTTGTCAAAAATTTTTTGTATAGAAAATTTTCTCAAATTTTATTTTTAGAAAATTTTAGCAAAATTTATCTATATAGAAAGTTTTGTCAAAATTTTATTTTACTAGAAATTTTGCAAATATTATTTTAGAAAATTTTGTCCATATTTTATTTTATGTAAAAATTTTGTCAAATTTTATTTCTATAGAAAATTTTGTCAAATTTTATTTCTGTAGAAAATTTTCTCAAAATTTTATTTTTAGAAATATGTGTTTCCAAAATTTTATTTCTATAGAAAATTTTTTTAAAAATTTTATTTCTATAGAAATTTTGTCAAAATTTTATTTCTATAGAAAATTTTTTGTCAAAATTTTATTTCTATAGAAAATTTTCAAAATTTTGTTTCTAAGAAACTTTGTAAATTATTATTTTCTATAGGAATTTTTTTACAAATTTTATTTATAGTACTTTTGGAGTATACTGGTCCGCAAACCGTATATCTGCAACCAAAAACACACTTCAAATATACTTTGTTGCATTACATACCAGCCACGCTGTATAAGACCTCCACTGACAATTACTGGCAAACTGAAGTAAATATTCAAATTTCTATTTACTGCCACAAACCAAAAACCATTTTAAAACGAGATC
>PGFW01028002.1:28726-51337 GCA_003123925.1 Haematobia irritans
CATATAAGTAATCCCTCGATTTACGTCGTGATTGGTTCCGGAATAGAAATAAAATTTTGACGAAATTTTCTATAGAAAACAAAATTTTATATAGAAATAAACTTTTCATCAAATTTTCTATATAAATAAAATTTTGGCAAAATTGTCTAGACAAATTTTGGCAAAATTTTCCATAGAAATAAAATTTACACAAAATTTATATGGAAATAAAATTTCGATGAGATTTTCTATATAATAAAATTTGGAATAAATTTTCTATGGAAATAAAATTTGAGGAAATTTTCTATAGAAATAAAATTTCAACGAAATTTTCTTTAGAAATAAAATTTTGAGAAAATTTTCGATATAAAATAACATATTGGTCAAATTTTCTATAGAAATAAAATTTTGTTGTTGTTTTTTGATTTCAGCTTAAAACCATGCATTGACTAAACTACAAGTGTAGCTTAATCAACAGAGGAAAATAATGTTTGTCAAATTTATTTGGGCAAAGCCCTATAGACAACAAGATGGTTGGATGGACGCACGTTTCGGAATTACCACATTCCTCATCAGCATCCTCTGTACTTGTAGTTTAGTCAATTCATGGTTTTAGGCTGAAATCAAAAAACAACAACAATGATTAAAGGAAAAACAAGTATATATGGCCGTATGTGTGGCCAGGCCGAATCTTATGTACCCTCCAAAAAAGTTATGTATAGGTAAGTACAATGAACCAAATTTCAACTGACTCTGATGAAATTTGCTCCTCCAAGAGGCTCCAAAACCAAATCTCTGGATCGGTTTATATGGGGGCTATATGTGATTATGGACTGATATGGACCACTTCTGGCATAGTTGTTAAATTTCATATACTACCACACGTACCAAAATATCTATCTGTCTCTAAAACCCCCATTATGATAGATTTGAATACATTATATATGTGAATGGATAGGCATAGTGAAAATATCATTCTTGTTAGAACAATCATGTCATTTATTATTACAATATTGCTCATTGCAATTTCCATAAAATTCATTCTATATTTATTTAAAATCAATGTCATTCACATATCCAATCCTATTTTGTTGCAATAGATAAACATGCGTGCTCATTTTCCAATACATTTTTATTAAATTGTAATTAACTTTTTATAAATCTCACACTCATTCTCATTTACTGGTTATTCATTAATGTTTTGCTAAAACTGTCTGGTTCTCCTGTCCAGCTGTCTCATAGCCTCACGCTTTCCATGATAATGATGTGATGATACTACTGCTATAGAATACTGGATTTTACTTTTGCAGTCTCTAAATACGGCTGACTGCAGTGAATATTAAATGCACCAAAAATGCTGTCTGCAGGATAACTACAGAGGATTTGCAATAACCATAAATGAAACGAAAATACGACTGATAATTATGGCCTATTAATGCAAAATAAATTTACACAAAATTTACTCATGGGTCGAAGGTTATATTTCTTCTTCCATTCACTATAAGTTTCAATGGATAGACTCTGCTATAGAGAATAATTTTTGCGACAGAAATGTTCCATAACAAAAATTTTTAAAGAAACAAAATATTGACAAAATTTTCTATAGAACAAATTTCCAATAGAAAAAATCTATAGAAAACAAGTATATACGGCCGTAAGTTCTACCAGGCTTGAAGCTTTGGTCCCTCCCACCATGGAATGCGTAGAAACTTTCTACTTGAAGAGTGGTCATCCACAATTCGAATTTACTTGCGGTCTGCAGTATCACTTTACCGATGCACGGTATCCTAAAATTTCTAACACCGCCTTCTTAAATTGCAGGTAGTCAATATGTGGTAACTATATACTTGGAATAAAAAGAGGCGATTAAATACGTATATAATTAAGTTTATAAAATTTTCTTATAGAAATAAAATCTTTCTATAGAATATAAAATTTTGACAAAATAAAGTTTGACAACATTTTCGTATAGAAGTAACATTTGGAAACATTCTAAGAAATAAAATTTACAAAATTTTCAATTAGAATTAAAATTTTGAAAAAAAAAATTCTATAGAAATAAAATTTTGACAAAATTTTCCATAAAATAAAATTTTGAAAACAAATTTATCTAATAGAAATAACATTTGACAAAATTTTCCTATAGAAATAAAATTTTGACACATTTTTTTCTATAGAAATAAAATTTTGACAAAAATTTTCTATAGCAATAAAAATTTTGACAAAATTTCTATAGAAAAAAAATTTTTGAGAAAATTTTCTATAGAAATAATTTTGAGAAAATTTTCTTATAGAAATAAAATTTTTGACAAAAATTTTTTATAGAAATAAAATTTTGACAAAAATTTCTATAGAAAATAAAAATTTTGACAAAATTTTATATTAAGAAATAAAATTCTTGACAATTTTCTTAGAAATAAAATTTGACAAAATTTTCTTTATAGAAATAAAATTTTTTGACAAAATTTTCTATCCAGCAAATACACAATTTTGACCGAAACTTTTCTATAGCAAATAAAATTTTGACAAAATTTTCTATAGAAATAATTTTGAGAAAATATTTCTATAGAAATAATTTTTGAGAAAATTTTCTATAGAAATAAAATTTTTGAAAAATTATTCTATTAGAAATAAAATTTTGACAAAATTTTTCTATAGAAATAAAATTTTTTTGAAAAAATTTTCTATAGAAAATAAAATTTTTGACAAAATTTTCTAAAGAAATAAAATTTTTGACAACATTTTCCATTAAAAAAATAAAATTTTCGACAAAATTTTTATTAGAAATAAAATTTTTTGACACATTTTTTCTATAAAAATAAAATTTTTGAGCAAAATTTTCTATAGAAATAAATTTTGAACATTTTTCTACAGAAATAAAGAAATTGACAAAAATTTTAATAAGAATAAAATTTTTGACCAAATTTTTAATAGAAATAAAATTTTGACAAAATTTTCTATAGAAATAAAATTTTGACACATTTTCTATAGAAATAAAATTTTGACAAAATTTTCTATAGAAATATAATTTTCGGGACAAAATTTTTCTCTTAGAAATAAATTTTGACAAAATTTCTTATAGAAATAAAATTTTGACAAACTTTTCTATAGAAATAAAATTTTGAAAAATTTTCTATAGAAATAAAATTTTGAGAAAATTTTCTATAGAAATAAAATTTTGAGAAATTTTTCTATAGAAATAAAATTTTGAGAAATTTTCTATAGAAATAAAATTTTGACCTAAAATTTTCTATAGAAAATATAACTTTTTGACAAACTTTCATAGAAATAAAATTTTGACAAAATTTTCATAGAAATAAAAATTTTTGACAAAATTTTCTATTAGAAATAAAATTTTTGACAAAAATTATTCTTATAGAATATGAAATTTTGGACAAATAAAATTTTGACAAAATTTTCTATAGAAATACAATTTGACAAAATTTTCTTTTATAAATAAAATTTTGACAAAATTCTTTCTATTAGAAATAAAATTTTGACCAAAATTTCTATAGAAATAAAATTTTGTACAAAATTTTCCATAAAAATAAAATGTTTGACAAAATTCTTTATATAGACTAAATTTTTTGACAAAATTTTCTATAGAAATAACATTTTGACCAAAATTTTCTATAGAATAAAATTTTGACAAAATTTTCTATAAATAAATTATAATATTGTTGACAATTTTGACAAAATTTTCTATAAATAAAAATAAAATTGTGACAAAATTGTTCTATAGAAATTAAAATTTCTATGAAATAAAAATTTTGACAAAATAATAAGTTTGACAACATTTTCTATAGAAAGCTAAACATCTTGGACAACATTTTCTACAGAAATAAAATTTTGACCAAAGATTTTTCAATAGAATTTTAAATTTTTGAAAAAAAAATTCTATAGAAATAAAATTTTGACAAATTTCATAAGAAATAAATTTTTGACAAAAATTTTCTATAGAAATAAAATTTTTACAAAATTTTCTATAGAAAATAAAAATTTTTGAACATTTTTCTATAGAATTAAAATTTTGACAAAAATTTTCTATAGAAATAAAATTTTGACAAAATTTTCTATAGAAAATAAAATTTGAGAAAATTTTCATATAGAAATAATTTGCAGAAATTTTCTATAGAAATAAAATTTTTGCACAAAATTTTTTATAGAAATAAAATTTTTGAACAAAATCTTTCTAATAGAAATAAAAATTTTTGACAAAAATTTTATAGAAATAAAATTTTGACAAACATTTTTCTATAGAAATAAAAATTTTGACAAAATTTTCGTATAGAAATAAATTTTTTGAGAAACTTTTCTATAGAAAATAAAATTTTGACAAAATTTTCTACTAGAAATAATTTTGAGGAAAATTTCTATAGAAATAATTTGAGAAAATTCTATAGAAATAAAATTTGACAAAATTTTTCTATAGAAATTAAAATTTTGAAAAATTTTTCTATAGAAATAAAAATTTTTGACAAAAATTTCTATAGAAATAAAAATTTTGACAAAAATTTTCCATAAAAATAAAATTTATTTGACAAAATTTTTTATAGAAATAAAATTTTGACACATTTTCTATAAAAATAAAATTTGACAAAAATTTTTCATATAGAAATAAAATTTTGACACATTTTTTCCAACAGAAATAAAATAATAATTGGACAAAATTTTTAATAGAAATAAAATTTTGACCAAATTTTTAATAGAAATAAATTTTGACAAAATTTCCTATAGAGAATAAAATTTTGACACATTTTCTATAGAAATAAAATTTTGACAAATAATTTTTCTAATTAGAAATATAATTTTGACAAAATTTTTTCTATAGAAATAAAATTTTTGGACAAAATTTCAAGAAATAAAATTTTTGACAAAACTTTCTTTTTTTTTATAGAAATAAAATTTTGAAGAAAATTTCTATCAGAAATAAAATTTTGAGAAAATTTTCTATAGAAATAAAATTTTTTGAGAAAATTTTCTATAGAAATAAAATTTTGAGAAAAATTTTCTATAGGAAAATAAAATTTTGACAAAAATTTATCTATTAGAAATAAACTTTTTGGACTAACTTTTCTATAGAAATTATAAATTTTTGACAAAATTTTCTATAGAAATAAAAATTTTGACAAAATTTTCTTAGAAATGGAATTTGACAAATTAAAATTTGAAAAATTTTCTATTAGAAATACAATTTTGACAAAATTTCTTTATAAATAAAATTTTGACAAATTCTCTAATAGAAATAAAATTTTGAAAAATTTTTCTATAGAAATTAAATTTTTTGACAAATTTTCCATAAAAAATAAAATTTTGACAAAATTTTATTATAGTACTAAAATTTTTGACAATATTTTCTTAGAAATAACATTTTGACAAAATTTTCTATAGAAATAAAATTTTGACAAAATTTTCTATAAATAAAATAAAATTGTGACAAATTTTGACAAAATTTTCTATAAATAAAATAAAATCTGTGACAAAATGTTCATATAGAAATAACAATTTTGACAAATTTTTCTATAGAAATAAAATTTTTTACAAAATTTTCTATTAGAAATAAAACTTTTTACAAAATTTTCTACTTAAGAATAAAATTTTTGACAAAATTTTCTATAGAAATTAAATTTTTGACATAACCGATATATTAGAAATAAAATGTTTTACCAAAATTGATGCAAAGCTTCAAATAATTTTTTTATTTATTTTGATAGTTTTTTTTGGTAAAAATTTTCTTGAAATAGTAGTAGTTTATTTTGGTTGAGAGTAGTACAATTTGCCTGCCCTACAGACAACTTTTGTGGCATAGGTTTGGGGCGCGGTATATATAGTCCGTTTGAATTCAAAAGCTTATTATACCCCAACCAACATTATTATAGTGCTTTTGGGATATACTGCATCGTTTGGACAGAAAAAGTCAATCTAGTCATTATATACTATTGCACAAAAAAAATGCAATATAAACTCATATTGGCTCTATAATTTAAGAACAACCAAAAAATGCAATATGCATTTAACCTCTAGACAAAAAAGCAGCCCTAGTCGTGGCCGTAGTTCATATCGATACAGTGAACACATTAAAATGAATTGTTGGATAAAGCTTGCATCAGCATCCAAATGCCGTGCTGGGAAAATGCTACCAAAAAGCACACTTTCAAAGTTAAGTGCGGTTCAGCCAGTTGAGTAATTTTGAGTGCGGACATAGGCAGTTGTCGATATTCAAAATACATGTGTAAATGGTTATACGAGGCAATCCATGAAATAATTGGGAATTTTTCATTAATATTACGGTAGGGATCCACTACGACTTGGGATAGGTGCTGTAATGAGATGTTGATGAATA
This sequence comes from Haematobia irritans, assembly GCA_003123925.1. Classification (NCBI taxonomy): domain Eukaryota; kingdom Metazoa; phylum Arthropoda; class Insecta; order Diptera; family Muscidae; genus Haematobia; species Haematobia irritans. The sequence goes on from PGFW01028002.1 coordinate 35,049, forward strand.
TGGGCCTTCATGAAAAAATTAGGACCAAAACCTAAATTAAGATGACCCCCAAAAAATTTACGAGGACAACAAACAACACCAAATTTTTACATTTTTGGGGAGTAAAGATAATTTTATTTTTGGTCATAAAACCCAAATAGATTTTAAATTGAGAAATGAGTCCAATTTCCTTTTTCAGGTTTAGTGCCAAAAATAATCTACCAAAACAAACAATTTAAAAATATCTTATTTTTTTTTTATTCAAAATTTTATTGTTCTAAAAATATTGGCACATTTTTTATTCCTCTTAGAAAATTTTTATAAAAATTTTTTTCTCTAGAATACTTTTGTCCAAATAAAATTTTTTAAAAAAAAATTGTTATTTCTATTGAAAAATTGTGGCAAAATTTTATTTTCTATAGAAAAATTGTGGGCAAAATTTTATTCTATGAAAAATTGTGGCCAAACTTTTTATTTTTATTAGAGAATTTTTTATTTCTATAGAAAATTTTGACAAAATTTATTTCTTAACATAAAATTTTCCAAAATTTTATTTCTTTGAAAAATTTGCTTAAAATATTTGTTCTATTTTAAAATTTATTTTTTTTTTTTTTTCTAGAAAATTTTTGAAAATTTTTATTCCAATAGAAAATTTTGCCCAAAATTTTACTTCTATAGAATAATGTATTTCTATTAGAAATTACTACAATTTTGTTTATTATAGTAAAATTTTTTACCAAAATTTGATTTTCTAGAAAATTATTATTTACACAGAAATTTTTATTACATTCTATTTATATAGAAAATGCTTACCAACATTTTAATTTATATAGAAAATTTTGCCAAAATGTATTCTCTAGGAAAATGTGCCAAAAGTTTATTTCTCTTAGAAAATTTTGTCAAAATTTTGTTTCTATAGAAACTTTTTATTTTATTAAAGAAATTTTTACATAACATTTTATTTTATATCGTAAAAAATTTCATGCCAAAATTTTATTTCTACAGAAAATTTTGCCAAAAATTTTCATTTTTATAGAAAAATTTTCTTCCAAAATTTTATTTCTATAGAAAACGTTTTTTTTATTTTCTCTAGAAAATTAAATTTCTGAAAAAATTTTTGTAAAAATTTTTATTTATATAGAAAATTTTGCCAATATGTTATTTCTATAGAAAATTTTGCCATAATTTTATTTCTATAGAAAATTTTTTGCCACAATTTTATTTCTATAGAAAATTTTGCCATAATTTTATATTCTATAAGAAAGTTTTTCCAAAATTGTTATTCTATAGAAAATTTGCCAAAATTTTATTTCTTTAGAAAAGTTTGCCAAAATTTTAATTTCTCTAGAATAATATTATTTCTATAGAAAATTTTGCCAAAATTTTATTTCTCTAGAAAATGTTGCCAAAAGTTTATTTCTTCTAGAAATTTTGCCCAAAAATTTATATTTCCTATAGAAAAATTTTATTTATATAGGAAATTTTAACTAACATTTTATTTCTATAGAAAAAATCTTGCCAAAAATTTTATTTCTAAAGAAAATTTTGCCAAAATTTTATTTTTATAGAAAATTTTCCAAAATTTTTATTTCTATATAAATTTTGCAAAAATTTTATTCTCTAGAAAATTATTCGGCGTAAAATTATTTGTAAAAATTTTATTATATTAAAATTTTGCCAAATTTTATTTCTATAGATTTTTGCCCAAAAATTTTATTCTCTAGAAAATGTTGCCAAAAAGCTTTATATTCTCTAGAAAATTTTGCAAAAATTTTATTTCTATAAAAAATTTTATTTATATTGAAATTTGTACTAACATTTTATTTCTATAGAAAATCTTGCCAAAATTTTATTTCTACAGAAAATTTTGCCAAAATTTTATTTTTGTAGAAAATTTTCCAAAATTTTATTTCTATATAAAAATGCTTGCAAAATTTTTTTTCTTCTTAGAAAATTTTTCGATTAAAATATTTTTTGTAAAATTTTATTTATATAGAAAATTTTGCCAAAATTTTATTTTCTAAAGAAATTTTTCCCACAATTTTTATTTCTATAGAAAATTTTTGCCATAATTTTATTTCTTTTTATTAGAAATTTTGCCATAATTTTATTTCTATAGAAATTTTTCCAAAAATGTTATTTCTATAGAAAATTTTGCCAAAATTTTTATTTCTGTTTAGAAAAGTTTGTGCCAAAATTTTTATTTCTCTAGAAAATTTTGCCAAAATTTTATTTTCTATAGAAAATTTATTTATTATAGAAAATTTTTACTAGGTTAGGTTAGTTTGTAGAGGATGGACATCAATTTTTGTTGTTGAAATTTGATGTCCACTTAGATCAGTAGAGGTCCATTGTGATTCCTCGATGTGATTTCTTTCCACCTTCTTTCCTTTCGATGCTTCTCGCTTTGTCCAGAGTTTTCTCCTGCTTGTTCTTCTTTGAAGAAATCTTCAGAATTAACCAACCAGAGGCCCAGATGAATTGCAGTATTGTTCTTTAAGCTGCACTTCCCGCAGATCATGTGAGAGCTGTGAAAGAAAAAAGGCCGCCCCAGTATTCTTGTTCTTCTAAAGAATTAAAGCTGGGACACTTGGCACAGGAAGTGGATTACGAGTCCTCCGGTAACTTCCAGCACCCATCTACAGATATCCTCGTCTTTTAAGTCCTATGCTTACCATGTGTTTCCCAAGTGTGTTATGTCCGTGTTATGATACCAATCAGTGGCCGCAATTCTTCTCTGTTCCATCGACATTCAAAATTTTCGCAGTTCCTACGTTCTTTTCGTCCCCATACCAACTTTGCGTTTGCTCGCAACCATCCAAAGAAAACCCAGCGTCTTCGCCATAGTCGTCATATTTTGACTCTATTCCTGTTAATGATAAGAAGATAGTGGAGGAAAAACGGTCCGCTAGGGACATAATTGCGTTCACGAGCGCCCCTCCTTTTAGCCAGCACATCCGCTGGTTTTCAATACCGGTTCAAAATTATTACTAACATTTTTTATTCTATCAAAAATCTTGCCAAAATTTATTTCTATAGGAAATTTTCTCAAATTTTTTTTCTATAGGGAAATTATTCTCAAAATTTTATTTTTTATAGAAAATTTTTGCCAAATTTTATTTATCTTAGAAAATTTTTGTCAAAATTTTATTTCTATAGGAAATGTCTTCTGTTCAAAATTTTATTCTATAGAAAATCTTGCCACAAATTTTATTTATCATAGAAAATTTTGTCAAAATTTTATTTATCTAGAAAATTTTGTCAAAATTGTATTTCTAATAAGAAATGTTGTCAACATTTTCCTTTTTATAGAAAAAAATTTTTGCCAAAATTTTATTTATCTAGAAAATTTTGTTAAAATTTTATTTCTATAGGAATTGTTCCTAAAATTTTATTTTTTCTTAGAAAATTTTTGCCAAAATTTTATTTATCTAAGAAAATTTTGTCAAACATTTTATTTCTATGGAAATGTTGTCTTAAATTTTATTTCTATAGAAAACGTTCGTGTTGCAAAAATTTTTATTTCTCTAGAAAATTATTTTCTATAAAATATTTAAAAATTTTATTTATATAGAAATTTTTTGCCCAAAATTTTTATTGTCTATAGAAATTTTTTGCCAAAATTTGTATTTCTTATAGGAAAATTTTGCCACAATTTATATTTCTACTAAAATATTTTGCCACATATTTTATTTCTACAGCAAATTTTTCCAAAATTTTATTCTATAAGAAAATTTTCTATATTATAGAAACATGTTTACTATATTTTATTTATATAAAAAATATTACCAAAATTGTATTTCTATAGAAAATGTTATTTGTATAGCAAATGTTATTAAAATTTTATTTATATAGAAAATTTTGCCACAATTTTATTTCTATAAAAAATTTTGCCAAAATTTTATTTATCTAGAAAATGTTGTTCCAACATTTTTAATTTCTATAGAAAATCTTGCCAAAATTTTATCTTATTCTAGGGGAAATTTGTCAAAATTTTATTTCTTCAAAAAATTATTTCTTATAAAATATCTTTTGTAAATAATTTTATTTATATTAGAAAATTGCCAAAATCTTATTTCTTATAGAACAATTTTGCCAAAAAATCTTACTTTCTATAGAAAAAATTTGCCAAAATTTCATTTTCTATAGAAAATTTTTGCCACAATTTTATTTTTCTATAAGAAAAATTTTGCCACAATTTTATTTCTATAGAAAATTTTTGCCAAAATTTTATTTCTACAGCAATTTTTTCCAAAAATTTTTATTCCTATAAGAAAATTTACTATCTATAGAAATGTTTACGTTTATAAATTTTATTTATTTATAAAAAAATCTTACAAAATTGTATTTCTTAATTAGAAAATTTTTATTTTTGTATAGCCAAATGTTATTAAAATTTTCATTTATTATAGTAAAATTGCCAAAATTTTTATTTATATAGAAAATTTTGCCAAAATTTTATTTCTCTAGAAAATTCTTGGCTAGACCTAAATTAAGCCAAAGAAAGAAATGACGAAACGGCCGTTCATGAAATCGTGAAGGCCAAGGACGAAATCGTTAAAGCGTTTCCGTTGCATTTTGTTACCCGTCCGTTCAACGATGTTTGAACTTTAATTTGTATACGCTCCACATTAGCTTGTGGGGTATGTTAACTTTGTCATTCTGTTTGTAAACATCATCGAAATAAAGCGGTGATTCTTTTGAGTTAGGATTTTCATGCAATTAGTAATTTGACAGATCCACGTGGGATTTCAGACATTGGTGTCAAAGAGAAAAGATTGCTCAAGTATGCTTTGACATTTAACATCATGATATTAGACTTACTAACGCAGCCACAACCGTCGAATTTTCAGTAATGGGCCCTAGAAAAGGTTTAGGCAGAAAATTCCGCTTTTTATCGACAAATTTTGTTCAGCGATGAGGGCTCATTTCTGGTTGAAGTGGCTACGTAAATAAGACAAAATTTGCCGCATTTGGAGTGAAGAAGAGCAACCATTAAGCCGTTTCAAGAACTGCCCATGGCCATCCCGAAAAAATGCACTGGTGGTGTGCGTTTGTACGCTGGTGGAATTCATTGCGACCGTATTTTTTCAAAGATGCTGTTGGACGCAACGTTACGGTGAATGCGCGATCGCATATCGTTACGATGCTAACAAACTTTTTGTTGCCAAAAATGGAAACGACTGAACTTTGGTTGACATGTGCGTTTCAACAAGATGGCGCTACATGCCACACAGCTCGCGATTCTTGGCCATTTGAGGGAAAACTTCGGAGCAACAATTTCATCTCAAGAAATGGACCGGTAATGTTGCCACCAAAGATCATTGGCGATTTGACGCCTTTTAGGACTATTTTTTGTGGGGGCTACGTTCAGTCTAAGTCTACAGAAATAAGCCAGCAACTATTCCAGCTTTGGAAGACAAACATTTCCGAAGAAAGAAATTCGCGGCTTATTCGCCGAAACTGCTCGAAAAAAGTTGCCCCAAAATTGGACTTCGAATTGGACCACTAAGACGCAGCCGCGGTCAACATTTTTTTAAATGAAAATTATCTTCAAAAGCATAAATGGTCATGGACCAATCTAACGTTTCAAATAAAGAACCGCGATTTGAGATTTTGCAGAAATTTTATGTTTTTTTTTTTTTTTAAAAAAGTTTATCAAGCTCTTTAACAAATCACCCCTTTACTAGGGGCCTAAGACCCCGTGGGTCGTGGTGAAATTCGGAGTCGATCTAACGATATCCGTCCGTCTGTGCATCCGTCTGTTGAAATCACGCTTACTTCCGAATGAATTTCTCTTTTCATATTATTTTTTGTTTTTGTGGGGTTTTCAAACTTGGTTTTTAGGTGTTAGTTCTCTTTTAGGAAAATTCTCATATTTTCTTGGGTCTGTGATTTTTCATAGAGCTCGGGAATTTAAGTTGAATTTGATAAGGTTATGACCATAAAGTTTTTTCTAGCCTTTTAAAGTATACTGATGCAAATTTGGACAAATTTCCAAAAATATCTATAATATTCGCGAAATGGTATCATATTTATATGTTATGTGAATAATAAAAATATTTCACTCTACATTGTCCATATAGTTATAACCCATATAACACCAAATTCAATGGACTTTTCCAATTTTTTCCCAATAAAGAACATGGTTAGTTGTATAAAGGATGCACAATTACTGATGATGTCGCTAATGTAAATTAAAGAATGTGTGGATGTGGAGATGCGTTTTTAATTGAAACATTTAAACAAACAACAACAATAAAAAGATTCTTCTTCAAACTAGATAGGGAAAATGCACACATATTCACTACAAAATATAAATACACAGAGACACACAGAACGGACTAGGTTGGCCTAATATGCAAGTTCTATATTAATATTTTAATTTTGATTTTTAAAACATAAAGTTAAGAAAAACCATTAAATTTTAACATACCATCATCTTTTATTTCATTCCAGGTATGTGTATGCAAATACTCCCAAATTTACTTCATAGTCTTCATGGGTAAGTCAATAGTTTTCTATATCTTCTCGGAAACCTGCAGTGCCAGCGATAATAATTCCCCAAATGTTTTGTCCACCACTTATCACCATTGTGTGTTTCGTTGAGCTTTTCTACAAAGGGGCCATTGGGAGAGAGAATATTTAGTTGAAAAAAACATAAAATCCTTTGTTTTGTTGAACGAAAACATCAGCATCATCAGAGGCTGTTCTAACAGACTTTGGAGTTAGAGAGTGAACCCTACTGGCAATGCCTGCATCAATAGTTGATGATTGGTCAACATTTGTCAAATACAACGGACATATTGATGTGGGATACTAATAACAATGGTGAAGTACAATGCCATCTCAGTCAACTTGATAATACACTGAAAAAAAGCACTGTCCAAGAATGGTTTGGATCCCCAATTTTTGATGCGGATGTAGACAATTGTCACTTAATTTCTATAGAAATAACATGTTTACCAAATTTTTTATAGAAATAAAATGTTGAAAAAATTTTCTATAGAATATAAATTTTAGCAAAGTTTTCGTATTGAAAAGAAAAATTCGACAAAATTTGTATCATAATCTTATTTCTATTACGAAAATGCCCCGCGCGACAAACAAAAGAACATTTTGACAAAATTTTTCTTAGACAATAAAATTTTAACAACATCTTTCTTTATAAAACTTCTTATAGAATATTTCGAATAGAAATATTTTTTAGAAAATATGATAAGTAGAAATATGATCAGGAAAAAATTTTACTTATGTTCCAATAAAATGTTGGTAATGTTTCTATAGATAATAAAACTTCGAAAAAATTTCACTAGAATTAAATTTTGAGTGAAATTTTATTTAGATGTAAATGGTTAGTGACCCATTCGTATAGAAATATAAATCTTTGACAAATTTCTTATAGAACATAAAATTTTGGTCATATTTCCTAGCAGAGACTAAAAATTTTCAAAATTTGTCTATAAAATAAATTTTTGGCCAAAATTTTCGTATAGAGATATAAATTGTTGACAAAATTTTCTATAGAAATAAAATTTAGCAAAAAATTCTATAAAAATTAAATGGGCATAAATAAAATTTTATGGACCAACTTAAATAATAAGAATAAATTTTAGAAAACTCTATAGAAAATTAAAATTATGAGAAAATTTCTAAAAAATAAGTGAAATTGATCTATAACGGTCCATCGAAAGAGACTAGCCTCACATATTAATGATTCCAGATCTTTACTTATTGACGTCGTAGCGTTTCGTAGTGCACTTTCATCCGATTCGGTGCCATGGTTGGTGAAGAATTCTACCCGACAACATCGGATATAGTCTTTACTGTTTAGTTGATTGGTAGAATTCTTTGATGTTTCTGGTCGATTTTGGCAACACATTCCACGCTACTAGGTACAGTACTTCAATTTTCATATAACAGTAATTATTGACCAAATTGTCCTATAGAGAGAAAATTCCTATTACGGGAATAAGATTTTTCTGACCAAATTTTCTATAGACAAATAAATTTTGAGCAAAAATCTCGTGCTAGACAATCAATTTGGCAAAATTTTCTATAGAAAAAAGGTTTGACAAAATTTCTAGAGAAAATCAATTTGACCAAAATTTTATGTAGAAATAAATTTTGAACATTCTCTATTGCGATATACAGATATTTGAAAAGACAACTGTTATTTAAAAACCAAAGTGTGAGAAAAATTTTATAGAGAAGTAAAATTCTATGGCATTTTTTTTTTTATAGAAAAAAATTTTAAGTACATTTCTTACTATAGAAACTATAAGATTTTTACAACAATTTTTCTATAGAAATAAAAATTGTTGTTTCAATTTCTACCGAAGAAATTTAAAAACGCTTGACCAAATTTTCTAAGAAACAAATTTGACACAATTTTCTTTTAAAATAATATTTAAGCAAAAATTTTCCAGTTGAATATAAATTTTGAACCATAATTTTTTGATATAATAAACTTTGCAAAAATATTTCTTGGTAGAAAAAATTATTTTACAAATTTTTCTATAGAAAAAATTTTACAAGATTTCTATAGCATAAGAAAGTTTTTACAAATAAATTTCACCAAATTTTCTATGGATATTAAATTTGAGGAAAAATTAGTATAGAAATAAAATTTTGGGAAAAAGTCTTCTGTAGAAAGTAAAATTCTGTTGAGAAGTAACATTTGACACTTTTAGATAAGAATTTGACCAAATGTTAACGAACATTGAAAATCGCGATAGAAATAATTTGAGAACATATTCTATAGAAACAACAATTCTTACTTACATATTTCTATAGAAATAACATTTAGAGAAAATTTTATCAGAACATGCACAATTCTTGAACAAAACAAAATATAGGAAATACTTTGCAAAATTTTCTATAACATTAAAATTTTTAGAACATTTTCTATACAAATAAATGTGTTGACAACATCTTTCTATGGAAAAAAATTTTGATAAAACTTTCTATATAAATAACAATCTTTGGACAAATTTTCTAAAACAAGCACTTTTGGAGAAAATATTATACTTAAAATTTTGGACGTTTCTTATAGTAAACTTAAATTTTTATGACTAACATTTGGAAGCAATAATTTTAGAAAATCAAAAACATTTTAGAAAATATATCTACTAGACAATACAATTTTGAAGAAGTAAGCCTCTTGAAACAAAAATTCTAAAGAATAGAAAATTTGAACAACATTTTTCTACTGCTAGAATCAAATCTTTGACCAAAATTTACATTTCTACTAAGCAATGAAAATTTTAGAAAACATTTTCTGATAAAAATAAACATGTTGACAACCATTTTCTATGGAAATAAAATTTGATAAAATTTTCTATATAATAAATTTTGGACAACATTTTCTAAACAAAAACTTTTTGGAGAAATTTTATATTAAAATTTTTAGACATGTTTTTCTAAAGGAATGAATTTTCACAAATTTCTATGAAATAAGAATTTTCGGAAAATTTTCTCTACGAAAAAAAAATTTTGAGAAAGCTTGAAAAAAAAAAAATAACGCCATTTTTAGAAATTTTTTAGAGAAATACAATTTTAATAAAAGTAGCTTTGAAAAAAATCTAATAAATTCTTGACATTTTAAGAAATAAATTTGACCAAAAATTTTCTATAGAAATAAAAATTTTGACCAAATTTTAAGTATTTGACCAAATTTTTACCTAATTTAGAAATATCAATGTTTAGACCAAAATTGTCTTCGCGACATCTCTCATCTATGAAATCACATTCTCTAGCAAAAAATTTCAATTATAAAAAGAACTATCTCTCCTCGTATTATCATTTCTTCGAACATATCCCATAAATCTACCCACTACTAAAAACTCTTTGTCGACAAGATTTTTAAAAAATTGAGAATTTGTATATACGAACTTTTAGAAGATCTTTTTATAGAACATCACAAATGTTCACAAAATGTTTCTATGCAAATAAAATTTGCAGGAAAATCTTTCTCTAGAAATAATTTTAAGAAAATGTAGAAAAAATAACATTTTTTAGAAAATTTTCTAGAGAAATACAGTATGATAGAAGTAAGCCTTAGAAAAAAAATTTCTATAAACAATACATTGAAAATTTCATTAGATAATGTTACAAATTTTCTATAGAAATAATTACATTTTTAAATATTTGGACCAAAATTTTCTATAGAAATAAATTTTGACACAAGATTTATCTGTTAGAAATATAAAAATTTTTAAGAAATTTTAAAAAAATAACAGCTTTAGAGCAAATTTTTCTAATAGAAATACAAATTTCTGATAGAAGTAAGCCTTTGAAAAAATGTTTCTTATTGAATAAATAATTTATTGACGAAATTTTCCTATAACAACAAATTTTTAGATATAATATTTTCTATAAACTAAAATGTTGACAACATTTTCCTATCTATAAATAAAATTTTGGACAACTTTTCAGAAACAAAATTTTGGATGAAAATTTTATATTAAACATTTTAGACAGTTTTTTATAGAAATAACAATTTTCCACAAAATTTTTCATGAAATAGAAATTTTGACGAATAATTTCCGCTAGAAATTAAAATTTTGGAAAATTCTAAAAAAATAACATATTTAGAAAATTTTCTAGAGAATACAATTTTAATAAAAGTTAAGCCTTGATAAAAAAATCTTATAAAAAAATTTTCTATAGAAATCAAAATTTTCAATTTTCTATAAAAGAAAATTTTAGAAAATTTTCATATGAAAAATAAACCGTGTGACAACATTCATGCGAAATAAAATTTTGATTAAACTTTCTTTATATAATAAATTTTGGACAAATTTTCTAAAACAAAAAACTTTTGGAGAAAATTTTATATTAAAAATTTTTAGACAGTTTTCATTATAGAAATACAAATTGTTCACAAAATTTTCTATGAAGAAAAATTTGGAAAATTTTCTCTAGAAATAAAATTTTGAAGAAATTAAAAAAAATAACATTTTTTTTTTTAGAAAATTTTCTATAGAATAGAAAAAAAAAAAAAAAAAAAAAAATTTTCGAAAGCCTTTGAAAAAAATCTATAAAAATGAACATTTTGACAAAATTTCCTTTAGAATAAATGACAAAATTTCGTAGAAATAATCTTTGAGAAAATTTTAAAAAATAAGTTTTAAGAAATTTTCTAAGAAAGTACAATTGAGTAGAATAAGGGCCTTTGAAAAAATTCATAAACATTAATTTGATAAATATTTCTATAAAAATAAAATGTGACGATCCAATTTTCTATGAAATAAAATTTTGATAAATTTGAAAAATTTTCTATAGAGAATAAAATTTTGACAAAATTCTATAGAATATAAATTTTGACAAATTTTCTATAACGAATAAATTTTTTAGAAACATGTCTATAAACATAAATGTTGGACAACATTCTAGGAATATAATTTTGATAAAATTTGACAAAATGTTCTATAGAAAATAAATTATTGACAAAATTTTCTATATAAAAAAATGTTTAGAAATTTCTAAAAATAAAGTTGTTGGACAAAATTCGCTATGGAAAGTAAAATTTTGTAAAATCTAATAAAAAAATTTTAAAAATTTTGCTAAACAAAAAACTTTTGGAGAGAAAGTTTTTATCAAGATTTTAGACCATTTTTTAGAAATAAATTTCACAAATTTTCTATGAAAAAAATTTTGGAAAATTTCGTCTAGAAATAATTTTGAGAAATTTCCCCCCCTCTAGAAATAAAATTTTGAGAAAAAAACAAAACATTTTATAAATGTCTGATAGAAAAAATTTTGAGTAGAGTAGACTTTGAAAAAAAATCTATAGAAATAAAATTGAAAAATTTTCTATAGCAATAGCATTTTGGAAATACTTGTATAGATCAATTCTTTTTTAAGTTTGGTATATTATTTTTGACTAGTTGCAAGCGTGTGTAATGACTCAACATAGAATAGAAGTAAAGCCCCCCTAGAAGCGTTAATTTGTATGGCCACATAAAAGTAATGACTTGGAAAAAAGTCAAATATTTTTGCGCTGTATTCCATTGTTTTGTTTTTAAAGATGCGATGTTCTCATCATATTTGTGATGAAACTCCTGTTTTGTTGTTGTTGTTTTTGTTCTTTTTTTTTTGGATAGAAAGGGAATACGACTTTGCTGTTCTCTCTAAGTATGTGATTGTAGAACAAAGCCCTCGTGTTCTATTCTATCACTGCTTTGGTAATGTTTTACTGTTTCTAAGCTTCATTGATTTATAATTGATGCAATACCGTGAAGAATTCACCAGGGGAATCAACATAACAAGCCAGTACCGTCATGACTGCTGTGACTTTTGTAAACATGCAACCACAGAGATTGTCTAGTAAATTGTGCCAGGACATTCGACACCACCACCATGCACTCGACATCATTACAAAACATTGCCGCGAAGAATTCTTAGGGGAAAGAGTGACGCTCAAATGAACATCATGTGACAATCATTCAAGAGTCCAAAGGCTGCTCTAATGGTTCAACAACTTTTTTGCACCACTCATCATCGATGCCGTCACGTCGTCATGAGGATGCTAAATTGAAATTATAAAGAGTGCAAAAATATAATGACTTTCATGAAAACAAAATGCCAAAACCCCAACATCCCAGGCATATGTGAGTGTTTTTATCATGCACATTCATCAACAAGAAGGCCTTAGCTTCCTCCTCTTTTATGATAGGGGTTGAAGTGACGAACCCTGAAGTGAATCCTTCTCACGCATCCTCCCTGTACTAAGCTCACTGAGAAATGTTCTCTCCAACTCATGACGATGGAATAATAGATAGTCCCTGTCTGACATACAAAAAAAAATTATTTCCAAACGACAGGTCGGAATAGTAGCATGTACCATGAATATTAATTAAATATTCAACATGAAATTTTATTTCAGGGAATTCAGGCTAATGGTTGAGGGCACGAGGATAAGGGTACATGTGCAGACGCAAATCGTTGTTCATTGCAATATCGCATGACAATATGCCTGTGATTATATCCTGGCATACCCGCTCAATATGAGACTATAGACAGTTAATGCTAGACATGCAGGACTTTTGCGACGGAAGCAGCGAAAGGAAGTCGCGCATCAGCAATTTATGTCGCTGCTTTCAAGGCCAAAGGGTAAGGGAGAGGTCCAAGTGTCATGAGAACATTCGACATTATGCACAATATTGGTTCAAAATTTCAATTTTGAACATCAGTACCTAAATGAAAGAGAAAGTAATAACCATGGCTAGGGATAGGAATGGTTATTTTGTTTATGTTAAAAAATGGCGGGAAATGAGTCTGGCTTATAGAAAGATTGTTTAAAAAGTTTTATTTCTATAGAAATTTGCAAAATTTTATTTCTATAAGAAAATTGTTTGTCCAAAATTTTATGAAAAATTTATTCTATAGAAATTTGTCATGTTTTATTTCCATAGAAATTTCTCAAATTTATCTATAAAATTTTGTCAACATTTTATTTCTATGAGATAAATGTGGTCAATAATATTTTATATTTAAGAAAATTTTGTTAAAATTTATTTCTATAGAAAATCTTTGTCAAATTTTATTTTATAGAAGGATTGTCAAAATTTTATACTATCACGAATGTTTGTAAAAAAATTATGTCTATAGAAATTTGTTAAATTATTTATAAAAATTGTCAATGTTATTTTTGATAGAAGCATTGTCGTCAAAATTTTATAAAAATCTATTTCTGATAGATTTTTTTTTAATTATTTATTGAAATTTTGCTAAACTTTAATTCAAAGAAAATTTTGTCATAATTTATTTATGAAATTTTGTAATGTATTTCATAGAAAATTCTGTCAAATTTTATTTATAGGAAATTATTCAAAATTATTTTTTAGATTTTTGTAATTGTTTTCAATAGAAAAATTGTCAATTTTTTTTTTCATAGAATTTGTCAAAATTTTATAACCATTAGAAATTTGTTAAAATTTTATATCTTACAATTTTGTTAAATTTTTATTTCTATAGAAAATTTTGTCAAAATTTTTATTTCTAGTAGAAAATTTTCAAAATTTGTTTTTTAAGATTTTGTTAAATTTTATTCCTATGGAAAATTTGTTAAAATTTTATTTTATAAAAAATTTTGTCAAATTTTAATCTATAGAAATTATCAATGAATTTGAATTCCAAAACTTTATTCTATAGAAAAGTGGTCACTTAATTTCTGATAGAAATTTGTCAAACGTTTTATTTATAAGAAATATTGTCAAAATAAATATATAGAAAAATTTAAATGTTATTTATAAAACGAAAAACTTATGTCAAAAAATTATTATTAAATATAAAAAAATATGATAAAAAATTATATCTAAAATTTTATTTGATTTCATAATAAAAAAATATTATTTTTCAAATATAATTTTTAAAATTTGTTAAATTTATTCTAAATAAGAACATATATAATAGAATAAAATTAATATTTATATGAAAAATATATAGAAATAAAAAATTAATAAATTCAATATAGACAGATTTTATATGCAATTTTAATCCAAACTTTTCTATAGAAAAATTAATGGATCAAACTGATAACAAATTCCATAATAAGAATTATGGATCAAATAAATTATTTCTAAGAAAATATTGTAAATTATTATTTCTAATAAAAATTATATGATAAAAATTTTATATTCATAAAGAAAAACTATTGTCAAAAATATAAATATATAGAAATTATGATAAAAAATATATTTATATATAAGCAAAAACTGATAAGAAAAAAAATTTATTCTGTTGAAAATTTTTGTCAAATTTTATGACAAACATAGTATAATTCATATAAGGAGAGTTGTAACAAAGATAATTAAAAAAAAATAATATTAATATAGAAAAGTTTTGTCATCTTTATTCTGACAAAAATTTGTCAACATTTTAATTCTAGAAATGTTTGTCAAAATTTTATGTCTATAGAAGACTAGTCAAAATTTTATTACTATAGAAAATTTCGTTTGGAAGAACAAAAATTTATGTCTATATGAAAATTGTGGTTAAAATTTTATTTTTATAGAATTTGTCAATAATTTTCTATGAATAAATTTTGACAAACATTTTCTATAAAAAATAAAATTTTTAACACAATTTCTATAGAAAATATTCACCAAAATTTTCTATAGGAATAAATTTTGACTAATCGTTCTTAGAAATAAATTTATGCAACATTTTCTATAGATATTAGAAAGTTGACAAAATTGTTCTGTGAAATAAAAGATTGACAAATTTTCTATAAGAATAAACTTTGACAACAGTTCGCATAGATAAATGTTTCGTCATGAAGATTGGTTGACAAAATTTTCAACAGAAGTAAGAATTTTGACTAAGTTATCTATGAAAAATTTTTTAGCAAATTTTCTAAGGAAAATAAAATTCTATGACAAAGTTTATCTATAGAAAAAAAAATTTTTAAAAATTTTCATAGAAATTAAATTTTGACAAAATTTCTTATAGAGAATAAGTTTCAAATTTGTCTATAGGAAATGTAAGTTTGACAAGATTTTCTATAGAATAAAAGTTTTGGAATTAAATTTTGATAAAGATTGTCTATAGAATTAAGAATTTGCAAAATTTTTATAAAAAATAAATTTAACAAAATTTCGTAATAAGAATTAAAATTTTAACAAATTGGGTTCTAAGAAACAAAATTTTGAAAAAATTTTATAGAACAAAAAAATTTAGAAAAAATTGTTTACAAAATTTCTATAGGAATAAAATTTGACAAAGTTTTCTATAAAAATTTTTTACAAATTTCTATAGAATAAAATTTGAAATTCTTATAGAAATAAAAGTTTGACCAAATTTTTCGTATAGAAATGTAGTTTGACACATTTTATAGAAATAAATTTGGAATTAAAATTTTGATAAAATTGCATAAATTAAATGTTTGACAAATTTTTTATAAAAATAAAATTTTAACAATTTTCCATAGAATAAATTTTACAAGAATTTTCTAAAGAAACAAATTTGAAAATAATTTCTATAGATAAAATTTGACAAAATTATTCATAGAAATAAAATTAAACAATTTTCTATAGATAAATTTTAACAAACTTTCTATGGATATGAAAAATTTGAGCAACATTTTGTATAGAAAAAAAAAATTGACAAATTTTTCTATAGACAAAAATTTCACAAATTATCTATAAAATAACAATTTTGAAAAATGTTCTATGGACATTAAAATTTGACAGAATTTGTCTATGAAATACATTGTTACAATTTTCTATACAACTAGAATTATGCAAAATTTCTTATAGAATTAAAGTTTTAGCAAATTTCAATAAAATAAAGTTTAAAAAAAAATC